>JAOXNN020000029.1:2562476-2579603 GCA_028571205.2 Hydropsyche betteni | reverse complement strand
GGAATGAAGACGCCAAAGACGCGCAACGGCCCTCAAACAGTGCGGCTCTAAAAAATAATAAAAAACACACACACACATTTTCATAATTCCTGTTCCTTTGATTTAAAAGTCACGGAACGCCACTGATATATATATATATATATATATACACACACACCCACACACAGCAAGGAGATAAGGCAGTTGTCTGCCTTATCGGCGCGCGTGCCGTCCCGCATTACGACCGCGACCCTCCACTTTGGCGCCGCTCGTTTTAAATCACGGCATCAGGGGTGACTAAGCGGCGGTTCGCGTGACCGGAGCCGGCCCACTCCTCGCCGGGATCTTCCCTTTATGTTGTAATAATGCTTTTTGATATTGTCGGGTTGGGGGGCGATTTTGCGTTCTGATGGGAAAAAAAGGCTTTTTTTTCTCGGCGTCCCGTTTCGGCGACGGTGCGTTTCCGGCGCGACGACAATGTACTCATTGTGTTTCGGGTTATTTATTCGTTTTTGGGTTTAATTTTTGACTCGAAGTCGGGTATTGTTAATGTTTTTTTAATATACTAAAAAAGACTGGTATTCAAAAAATATATGACAAAAAAAATATATTTCATAAATTGTTTATCTCATATTGACAATACGCGGAAATCATAAATCTACATTCGAAAGAATCAAAATGACATATTACCGCGAAAAAAAGAATTTTCCCAATTTGGGAAACGTATGAATATATATTTTCCTAATGGACATACGTCCTTTAGAAGCGTCTTTCTCGAATTATGGTAATGAATAAAAGATTTCGCAGACGATTCAAAACGCCTACATTTTCCCACGCATAAACATAGTAATACATTATAAAAACATATACATAAATAATGCTTTGGCACACATTTCCGGCAAAGCGTATATCTATGAACCGTCAAAGCCTTACATTTATTATATTGCTCGAAATGAGCGTGTATATGAGGAAAATTTATTACATAAATACATGTTCTTAGCGGGGAATTATTCATTTATTCACGGGCATTCAATTTGTACGCGCAACTTGATCCGATTTCAGAATAACAATGAGCTTAAAAAGTGGTTTTATACATTGTTATATTTTATATTTAGTTTGGATGTAATATGGACAAGTTTTTTTCGAATGAATGATGGAACAGATGTCTGTAGAAAACCATCAATTCACATGATAAATATATGTTTTTTAGAAGAAGAAATTTTCTTGTCCGAAATAAGGGATGATTGTTACTATTATGTGAAAATTTTATTATTTAAATCAATATTTGGTTAATATAATATATTGAATTTTATTCAAAATGGATTTTGTAGAAATTACTTGCTAAGCAACATGTGAGATCAGATAATGAATGTGACCTAAGGCTACTGACAAAGGGTGATTTAAATACTTAACCTCAATAATAAAATATTTTCAAACGGATACACACAAAATAAAAGAGATTTACTTAATTGAAAAATATATCTTCAAAATACGAGGCCCGAAAAAAATTGCTTTTTAATATTATATAAAAATTATAAAAAAATATCAAAAAAATTTACGCTTAAGCGCCCCTGTAGAAAGAAATAAAACAATACGTGCCCTAGCAGTGGCGGCGCGCAAAAAAAAATAATAAAGCAAACCATTAATTATATTGCAATTTTTTTCAGTCGTCTCGGCCGTTAAATTTTAATTTAATTAACATTCTCGCGTTATTATATTAAAAGCGCGAAAATCTCGCATTTATCGCCTTTTAATGACGCGTAATTTTAATATTTATTTAATTTTCGCACGAACGAAACGAGCGGAAAATATGCGTTCGAGTCAAGCCCTCGTTTTTATTTACGATTTCAATTTTTTTTCATTTCGTTTCGTACTGAACTCTTAATGTTTTTTTGATAATTTAAATGTGTGACAATAACCACACTAAAGTGGAGTTTTTTTATTCAAATTATTAATATATATTGAATAAATTTTTTATAAATATTGTTGAAAATGTTAAAGTTCTTAAAAACATAATGAAATTATTATGTCGATAATTTTGTTTTTTTACATAATGTATATTTTTTATCGAAAATTTAAAATGTTACTTATTGAAACAATCTCATAAATTGGCATATGAAAAAATATGCTCCCTATTTATGATCAGTATACATTCAACATTCGAAACATAACAATGTAAATGAAATATTTCCAGTACATAAACACACAATATGAAATATTTTCAGCATTCGACGATCCGTTTCGTTCACACGAAAAGAACCAACCAATATGCAAAGCGTCAAAATATAAAAATTTATCTCACTCATGAAAAAAAATTTTGTATGTAAGTTGTCTGTCACACTATCGGATCTCGCAGCACACGTATTCCATATACAGTAAACTCTCAAAATGATAGGCTCAAAGTATATCTTACCCCGTACAGAAATACTATTTCGCGATCATATGGAAAATCGTTTTTTTTTTTAGATAAAATCCATTATTTTACGAAAAAAACGTTTATCATTCTATAAAACGTCAATTACAATGAAAATTGATTTTGAAACCATAATTTTTGTTACCCGCTAAAAACATATTTTTAAACTATAGCTTTTGATTAAAACCGTTACCTCAGACTAACGATGTCACTATCGGTAAATTTTTTGAGTAAGTAAAATTGCGTTTAGAATGAGATAATATTTTTCGCGTGACTGTATAATAAATTAAACGACATGTCAAAATGACACATAATGTCAAATTAACCTCTCTACAACCTCTCACATGACCTAATCGGGGTCAACATCAATCGAGCGGTCACTTTGAAAATTGGCATGTATATATATTTTTTTTATTGAGAAGGTTTTTTTTACCATTAAAACCATTTTACAACTCGATCTGACGCTATTTAAGATAAAAAGAAAATATTAGTACAAATACAACGCCAGCGCCGCGTATTGATTGTGATAATACTTGTGCCTTTTGTTTTAATGAGTTTAAATTAAAAAAATAATTTGACTTAAAATTTAAGTCCCAAGAAACTCCAGGTACAATCTATTAGTCTATATATGATATATATTATATAAAAATGGATGTTTATTTGTATATTTGTTTGTTGCGGTTTCACTTCAACACATCTCGACCGATCGCCACAAAAATTGGCATGTATATGTATTTTTTTTGATGAGAAGGTTTTTATATCATTAAAATAGAGTGGTCATATTTCTCAAAACCCAAAACGGGACGATCCGCAAAAAAATGTTCCCCACCTATATAAAAAAAAATTGTTGCGCGTTCAAAAACTGCGACAATACGCGGCCTACTTTATGCTTTTGTTTTAATGAATTAAAATAATAAAAAATTGATTTAAAATTCAAGTCCCAAGCATCGCCGGATACAATCCGCTAGTTAAAAATAAAAATACATTTTTCAAAAATCCAAAACATTACCAAACAAATCCGACCGTACCTTCGCCCAACCCATTCCGAAGTCGGCATTTCAAAAGCACACTACACCACGCACACCTCTCATATACGTCCCGATATCCGGAAAATCATAAATCCGGAAAAAAATCCATTATGCTTATCCGCACACAGGCTCGGCTTCGATGCCCGGGCACGTTTACGGCGCACACTTATGAAAATGGCTGAAAAAGTGGATGTAGCCTTATTGTGCGTAGGTACGAAAAAACGTCACGTGTCGTCACGAATCATTACACCTATTCGCGTATCGGAATCGTTATTATGTGTCCGTTCTCGTAATATGAAAAAAAGAAGAAAATTTTATCGAATGTTCGGGATAAATGGTCCGAAGTGTGCCGAACGTGGTGTAGAGCGGCCGTTATGCGCCGCGTAAATGATTCGTAAGCTAGTTTGTATGTTTTGGGTGAGGTTGTATGTGTTTTGTGAAGGTTTTAGCGTTTGAATGTGTTTTTTTTTGTGTTTGGATGGTTTTCGAATATACTGTATGAAAAAATTAAGATTGAATTCAAATTTGCTTGGATATTTCAAAATATTTTACTATTATATAAATATTCTAAGTAGCTTTATTTATTTATTTTATCATCAATAAAATTTTCCAACGTTTCTCATTTTCGAGTAAATGTAATGAAAGATTACCCCTTCGTAACATGAAATTATGTTTGTCGCGGAAATTTTTTTAATGGTCAATTTATATGAAGAAAGTATAAAATTGAAATTTTTTTAAATTTAATATAAAATATATTTTTAAGAAGTGTAGCGTCTCAATCGACAATATTTTAATTTTTCAGTACAAATTAAATGTAGTAAATTTAAAAAATACAAAAATAATTTATTTTTTAAACTATATGAAAAAAATTACATTTTGGAAACTGTTGAAAATTTGGAACACCTTGAAGTAAAGAGTAAAATTGGATCTTCCATTTTAGCCGATATTCGCATATTATTATATTTATAGGAAGTTACATTTACATTTACATTGATTTCAATAAGTTCTCGGAGCAGTTTAATTATTAAATGAATAAATTGAATTGTTTGAATTAGTTTTAGATTTAATATGCTCAGTTTTCCCAAGAAAATTCAAGAAATGTTCAGTTGAACGGCTCTCACATTTCTTGAGATAAGTAGTTCGCAACCTGTGGCTCGCGAACCAAAATGTTCAACAGAATGGAAACATTTGAACATTTCAGACATCTTTAGAGACCCATAATTTTATAATTTATGTAGAATAAATTCAATAAAATTTTATATTTTCGACTAAACACTTTCATAATTGAATTCAATAAGTTATTGAAAAATATTCTTATTTAAATCAAAATAAATTCTGCAAACAAAATCATTGTACTTCCTACAATTTTAGAAATATAAGAAAATACTTTCATATTATCTTTTATACGACAAAAACAATTATGGCGCTGAGAGTCTTTGTACAAATGAAAACGTATAAAAGAAAATTATATTTATAAAATGAATAGCTTTTTCAACGTTGCTGTATTTAGAACGATATCATAGCACTCTAGTGCTTCTAGTATTTTATATTATATATAATTTATTATTTATTCATATTTCAATTTCACAAATAGCTTAAATGGCTATGCCGTAATATCGAAAACTATAAAAATATACAAAAACACACCGGTCACTGAACAACTGGGCTAAAGATACAAAATGAGGTCACTCAACACAAAAGCGGAATATAGAATAGCATAAATATTTAAAAACGTTCATATTTAGTTCGACAGAAACTTCATAACTGAAATTTTCTCGAAAAATTCTATTTATATTTTTGAACATCACTGGAAATAATTGGTAATGTTTTATGTAGTGCATAAATTTAATATAATCAATTTATTATTTTTTTGGCTTAGATGCAATGGGAATAATTCATATTTATTCATTTCTTGTGAATAACAGTTATTTTCAAATAGGAAAAAAATCAATAATCTCTTTAGATTCAGGCGAAATTTCAATTATATTTATTTTATTATGATGTGGTTTCTGTAGTAATTGATCGTTTTCATCTTATTTTGACACATAATTTTATCACTTTTTGAAAATAACATATAGATGAAAAAAATATCGTAAATCAACTTGTTCTACTATCTATTATTTCTAATGGTCGAAAAATAAGAAAAAAAAAATAATGAGCTTATTATCTGAAATCTGTTTCATAACAATTTGTGTTCTCTGTTCAAATAAAATATAAATTTTATCGTAAGAAAAAATCATGAAGAAACCTATATAATAAAGATAGAATTTATTTTAGATGAAAATCGATAAAAATATGAAAATCACACGAACGTTATTATCTTCCATTTTTTCATATTGGACGTATCAAATTTACAATAAGTATGGTATTATTTAATATATCATGTGTATGTTGAAGGAAAAGCGGTCATCTTGACAAGATACGTCACATACAAGCGCATGTGCCCGTGACAAGTGTCCGTTACGCTCTGTTGACTTTTCCCGAAGATTTTCCAGCGAAATTTTAAAAATTCAATTTCAGAAGTCATGTAATATGAAATATATTCCAAGTAATTTTGTCGTAAAAAATATGAAACTTGGTCATTTTGACTCCAATAAAAACTTAATTTAATTTTAAAATATACGTATGCAGTAGCAAAGGACTGTTATTTATCAAATTTTTTTCCAAGCAATATATAAAATCTGTTAAATAATATTGAAAAGTTTATCTTTTGAGTGTATCGAAACATAATATTACTAGGAAAATCGAACGCGATCCGAATTCCATTTTAAAGTTTGCGTCCGATCGGTGAAAACTTTCATTTCGCTAGAAACTTAGGACATAAATCTAGTACCCGAGATGATTGCTAATATGATTGTTGTTTAACATTTTGAAGTGTATATTGTATATAAAATATAAATCATTTAATTTATTTAAAAAAAAATGATTTCTCAACATAAAAATGAAATTGAGTTTCATTCAATATTAATATAAAATACATTATTATTAAATTATAAAAATATTATATTTCAAGATCACTAGCACGAAAAAAACCTCAAAATTTCAACATATTTCTGCACAAAATCAAAAAGAAAAGCCGTCTGAAGTACCGATACGTGGAATTTGTAAGAATAAATAGGCTGCGTTTAAACGAAAAACGTCTACCGCCACATTGTATATCTTCAAAGGAATATTTTCCATATTTCACGTACAGACTTGCTGGAACTTAAAGCCGTAAAAAAGCGTATAATGCTGAAACTTTTCCATTTTATACGTATCGTTTCTCATTCGATATTCTCAACAACTAAAACTTAGTTTCGAGCGTTGAAAATATTATATAATATATCCAATTCGATTCTATGCGTGGGTTTTCGGATACAACTATGCTGTTTTTTGACGACTTACAATTGTACACGTTTCAATAATGGATGTTGTGTTGAAAAGTGGAAATTTGCTGATTAAAACTGCACGTTGAAGTTCGAAAGCGGAGTACAAATGTGTCGGAACATTCGATGTGACCCACTTTCGTAAAACTTGAAAGCACACACGTGTTTCAGCTGAAATTTATCGTATTCAATTAGGTGAAATTGATTTTTAATTAAAATTGATTTCGAATGGAATATATCATGCGAACAAAGGCTTGATCGTATTAAATACATGCATACAAAACTATCAGAATCAAAATATAATAGAAGAGTGTGAAATTGAAACAACTTAAGTTAAACTTACTCATTTAAAAACACAAAAATTTTAATTAATTTAATAATAAAAGCAACAATTAAAACAGTTAATTGATTCATATAATAAGTCTGAAACTTTATAATTTAGTATTCAAACTTTTTAAAAACTTTATTCTAATACGAAAAATTGTGCTTACTAAACTAAAATATTAAATTATATAGATATTTTTCTGCAGTTCATGTTTTATATAATTTGTATATTGAAATCAATAAATAATGGTTTATCATAAATAATATTATCTATTTTAGATAATAAACAAACATCGTTTTACACTACGATGTAAATGTACCGCGAAAAATTGCATTGTTCTAAGGCAAAACATCTCTCGTCCATTGTGCTGCAATGGCGCAGTGGGAATTACTCAGCGCGGAAAAGCGTACTCGATTTTCACGGCTTTTCACACACTCGCACACACTTAACTAAGTGAAGTGGAGTTTTCGGAAAAGCGGAAACGTCGTCTAAATCAGCGAACGTTTACTGAACTCTCGCTGCGAGAAAACCGGGACTTAATTAAGGCGGACAGAAAACGAATATGAAGTCTCGGTTGATTTATCGTCTTTAGACTCCTGTTAGCATTCGGGAAACTTTGCTCCGGATTGTTTATTCTGCTAATAGCTGTCAAACGGTGAAAATTCGCCGCGAGTTTTGTATTTTGTCCATTCTTAGGCGAAATGGCGGGTTTCGTATGTGGAAGTTTAGGCGACGCGTTCGTGTCTTTCGTGTTGTTCGGATAATTTTAAAAGCTTTCGTATATTATTGAGTAAAGTTAGATTTTGTTGAAGCAAAATTAATATTTCGATTTATTAGTTAATTAATATTGAAAAAAAAATCTATTTCTAAATATTACAATAACATGAAAAATCTAATTATGTTGAAAATTGATGACTGATTTTTTAAATAATTTCATATCACACCCGATCCTCTTTTTACACGGTGTTGGTGGTATTGGCAGATGTTTTTCGACACTCAGGAAGTACCATGAGAAGGTTATCATCTTGCTCATAGCAATAACTGAAACTGAAACAATAAGTGAAGTGATTTTCCGATAACTACTTCAATAATAAGATATACATAAGAAGAAGAGATGGTAAGGAGGAGAAATTTAAACATACATTCTGCACATACTGTTTATCGTTCGTCGACGATCGAATGTAATTGTCACATCGCGATGCCGGCACATTATATTATAATTGGTATAACGATCGCTAGATATGGCTTGTAATCGGGATCAGTTTTCGAAATCGTCTTATTAACGAGAGATTTAGCTCTTACTTTTTGGTCAAATGACTAAATATTAAATTTAAGACGATTGAGCAGATGTTGAAAACAGAATCTTACTCTTGCCATACCCACAGCTCAAACCATCATCATTACGATTGTTAATATCTGCAAAATACCGCTGCAACACAGGTATAACAGTTACAGGTATATAGGTATATCCCGTATAAAAAATAATTGGTATATGTTTTCTTAAATTTCTCGGATTTTCCATATTAATGAAAAAATTCATATGTAAGCAAAGCAAGTTTCTAAAAACAATTACACAAAACAAACATCAGTGAATCATATATCCAAACCTTACGTTTAACTGTCTCAAAAACAAATCAGATTGAAACTAGGCACATTTACATAAAACGAAAACACAAATCTTCACGGTGAAAATCGCGTCGCACCGAATTCGCAAACAACCCCGCGCAAAATAAACAAACAATCAGCGAAAATCCGAAAATTTAAATATTCCTTTCGCGAAACCACTTCATATTTATCGTATGGAAATTGTCGCGGGATATTCGACACCTTCGGCGCGCATTTTCCGAAAATTTCCCGCTAACATTTTTTCATTCGATGTATCCGTTTGGGAATCGATAGATCTATGATCCGAAAGCGCGGGGGCGTCCTCGAAAGCCTCGCGGCATAGTGTTTTATGATCTTTGTGAAATAAAAAAATATATAGTAAAAGACGTAAAATCTTTTTATTTTTCGTATTCCTACTTTGGCTTTTACTCGGTCCGACGTTTGCGGCCTTTTGGGAACCGATGAGTGATACGTGAAAATAGACGAATGTATCCCGAGAGGTTTGCAATGGAATATATTTGTAGGGATATAATATTTCTGTATTTATATTCATTTGTGTTTTTTGTAAAAAAAAGTGTGATGCTTTTTTATAATAATAGAGGGAAAATTCCTACGTGACACGTAACGATTCAAAAAAATATCGCCTTAGAAATTCGATAGTAGAAATATATGTTTTGTATATACTGGATTTTTCCAGATTCATTATCAATATAATAAAAGAATAATTTTTTCTATAAAATTTATTTTAATAGATAGCTTTTACACTACAAATTCAACCTTATTCAAATCAAATTTAATCTTTTGACAATCAAATTCGACTATCGAAAAGTATAAATAAGACCGTTGTTGTTTTAATCAATAAAAAACAATTTGACTTTGGTATTCTCAGATAATGATTTTTGCAATTTTTTAAATACATAATAAGTTACGTTTTATAATGAATTGATCTTTAAATAGAAACCATAGTTATGTACCTAACGTCTCTTTTATATTCTTATAAAATCATTTAAAAAATAAATAAAACATATTGGTGATCAGTGAATATGATTTATGAACAGTTGAATTTGATTTGTAAAAGGTCTTACTCAGAATGCATAAGTTTTATGGATAAATCAATTAACGAATTGAGTATAAAAAACAAATTAAATTCCATTGTTGCAATTCAATTCGGAAATTCTCTCAAAAATGATAAAAAACGGTTTTCAACTGATGGGTTTGATTCCATAAATCATCTTTACTTAAGCTTTTCGAACACAAATATAATACATAAATACAAAAAAGGCCGTAAGGGGAGAATTTTCCGCCGAAAATTTTCACGGCGCGCTAATTTTGATTAACGAGTGTGCGTTGCTTTTTTTATTTTATTTTCCAACGTTTATTTTTCATTCGTACGTCAAAGTCGGAAAACGTAAAGCGATACAGGAATGTCAATTTTTTGAGAGCTGCTGAAAAAAAGGTATTTTTCGTTAAAAAAGTTATTGTTTAATGGAAAAGTTTTCGAGTGAAAGTTGACGTTGCAAATTTTTACGCGCAGTTTTCCGCCGAAAAACTTTGCGGCGCGAGATTTCCCGAGAGCGATTCTCGAAAGGCATTTTCATTATGTGACATGGGCGATTTAAACTTTAAAGTTTGGATTATTTTAATTACAATGGAATGGCTGCCTGCACCATCGAACTTCATAAAATATTTATATTATAGCTCGAATAGTGAGTTGCAAATGTATGAATTTCACACTTTCATTATCTGAATTATAAATTAAAATGATCGTATGTACGATTAAATGATTAAATGTACGTATGATATAATTTTGGTTGTTTAAAACTTACTATTTCGAAAATTTGTCATTGAAATTATAATAATTCAAAACCTTATATACGAAATATAAACTTCTTTTGACATGTGGAATATATAGCAAGAACGAAGGAATTTTATATTTACTTGCAAAAACGTCCAACCACAGCAAAAAAATAACAAAGTAAATACTCAATTTCTTTGACGCAATAAATAATCGGGAAAATCGTATCTGCAAAAACTATATACGGAGACCGGGCAATAAACGTCACCCGAAAAAAAATGATTAATTTCCCAGCAATTAAAACGCTTCCATAATCCGAAATTGCAGCTTACGTAGCCTCAAACCCTTCGGAAAATCTATATATTAAAGGTTCTCAAACCTTGAACATAAACGCCGATCCTCGAATGCTAAATCACTGAAAAATCCAAAAGGTAACAGCGGCTTCGGACACAAAACGTATACGGACAGCTTATCTCCAATAAATGCCATTATATTAAATATTGGCGATCCCGTAAAAAAGGTCGGCGTTTTTTTGTTACCTATCCGAGGTACGGTGTATTTTCCGTTTTTGTGTATTTTTTCAGGTTTTTCAGAGCTTGAAAGTCGTCATAAAGCGCGCGCGATAATAATAAAATTTGAAAGCTGGCACACGTAACGAACGATTAAATACGGTTATAAATTCAGTGAGATTAATGTTACTTTCGTAGCTTTTTTACGCATATTATACATTATTATGATGAAAGTTTTTTTTTTACATTTTTTGTGTAATTTTACGTTATATTTGTCGTGTAGCTCATTATGAGAGGTGTTTATACTTTTTTTAGAATGCGGAAAACGTGTTCGCTCTGCAAACCATTTATATAAATGCTGGAAGATTTTTTTTACATTGTTTATTTTAATATAAAACATAATCGTATTTCTAATTTTTTTATTTATTATTCTATATGTTAATATAAAATGTTGCTTTTTTAATATAATACATAAAAAGTCAGGTACTGTTGTTTTATCACTATGAAAATTTTTAAATTATAGCATTGTTTCTCTAAAATTATTTTTTTCTATAATATATCTAAAAAAACTATACATTTATTTTTTCATATGATCAAGATGGATTTATTTAAACGTAGATATGCCTCCATGCATAATAGCCTAATTTATTATTTAACAAGCATAAATATAATACTATTTTTACGCAAAAACTGTCCATTGAAAGTTCTGAATATTTTACTGATAAAAGGATAAAACCATTTTCTTTTTAGTGAAAGCTTTTTCAGTCCTTTGTGCACAGATTTTTAGAAACTTGTTTATAATAACGCTTGCTCACTATCATATCATATCTCACTAAGCCTGTAATTCCAAAAATATTTATTTAATACAAAAAACCTTATTTTTTTAAATATTCAATTCAAATCAGAATTAAATAAATATGCTCTATTGTGACTAGGGACTCTGATTTATTGATGATTTTCTTTTTTCAAGAAATGAGAATTCTCGATTTTATTTTTTTAAATTTCTCAAGATTTTCGTGAAATTTTGATTTATGGGCAAAACGCATATAATATTATTACAGTATAGTTTTTTGCAGACACTTACTGTTCTTATTTTTGATTACCAATATTCAAACATGTAGGTACATAAATATTATTATTATTTGATTTGGTTCCAAAAGTCAAATAACGACAAAATTCTGACTTTCGTATATATTCCTGGCTCGCAAAAACAATTTTCCATAACAGTCTTACAAAAAAAATGAAAAATAAACCATTTCAGATGATTGAAAAACGAAATAAGCCCTAAATAATATTATATTTTTCCAATTTTAAATTCTTCATATCGAAACAGGTTATTAGCAGATTATTAAAGCAAAGATATGGCCAAACAATCGTAACTAATATTTTTCCATTCAAATCTTTTCATCCTCAGAAGAAAATAAGCATATTTTCAAACATCTGGCACGACTTTTTTAGACAATCTTTATCACCTAAGCATAGATAAGGTGGATCTTAATGGTGAAGAATTTTAAACAAAACTTTCCATCAAATACTAGCCCCCTTTTAACTTTTTGCACTCGACGCACAAGACCAAAGCAGACATAAGTTCGATCATCAATTCTTTCTCACAAATAAATCCTGACAAAAAGTTAAATTGACGGAAACCCTTTCGAGATTGCAAGTAAATAAACATCTTTCAAGAGATTTACTCAAGAAATTTTTGAAAAATAATTTTCGAAAAGAATATAATTACCAAAAAAAAAAAAAACTCAGAAAATGACCAACAATTTAGTATCATTAAAACTCTAAATAATGCTTTAACAAGTTTATCTAATTCCAATTTATACAACATAGTCTTGTCCACAGAAACTTAGTAACGTTGTTTAATAACCACAATTCATCTACTTAAACAAACTATGAAACGTCCCGATCACTTCAGCATGACAAACACTGACCAAATTCCAATGGAGCTCGTTCCAAACAACAGACGACAATTAACAACAGACTCACGCCGACGACAAAGCGGCAAAATTACAGAAGTGGAAAAATGCAAAAATTTAATTAATCCACGAGCAATTCGCCCGGCTAAAGATCCATTCATTCTCGGTGGGAGCGTTTCACGTTTCAGCTTTGACGCTGAAAAACGCACTGAACTTTCTATTATTTTTTTTTGTCCTTTCACTTCGCGAAGAAGCACTCATCACGGTCCCTTTTTTACACACCTGAGAGTTTCTTTCGTGGGGGTTCACAATTTCTTTTCGTTCCTCCTTTTTCAGGGCCTACAATAACGACCGTCTAACTTGAACGGTGGCGAAAAGTGTTTAAAACTTCGCCTTTCCCTTTCTTTGTTATGGCGATTGAAATTCGTTCAATTTTTTTTTAATAGTCACTAATTTTATATTGTTTGGAAATATTCAAACACAAGAACGATTATCAAATTATATAATGCTATGCATTGTATTAATATGTTGATGATAATAATTGCATTGATTACTATGACAATGGTCTTAATCAGCCATGGCCAAACTAAGGCCCGCGGACCATATGCAGCCCAATTGAAGGTTTTGATTGGCCCTTTCGTGGTATGATTTTAAATATAATAAAATATCGTTATTTTAAGTTTTTTTTTATTTTTAATATAAATAATTTTTTGTGTGTTCCTCCAAAGATATGTATTATTTTATTTGGCCCACCAAGCGATTTCAGTAGGCCATCCTTGACTTAATAATACTTTCCAATGGTTGAAATTAAAGTTTAAAAGGCTTAATATGAAATAAGGATATCATTACCGGTAAATGACCCATAAACAATTCGGTAATTTACCGGTATTTTTTTTTATTTCGAATATTTTTGAAGTGTTATTTTTTAGAAAATATTTTTGGTTTTACAGTTTTTTCGGCTTCTTGTTATTTTTTGAAAATTAATTTACCAGTAATTAGATTTTATTAACAGATTACCTATAGATAAATACGACAACATTTTCTGACATTCCTAAATTAAATGCAAAACTTATCTAGATTTTTTCATCGATGAATTTGTTTCTTACTATAATATTATATAAAATAATTTTATTATATTTTTGTCATTTCTATTTCATTATTATTATTTTGAATAAAAAACTTTATTATTATAATATTTTAATCATGTGAGTTTTTTTTAATATTGTATTCATTAAATATTAAGGCTCTTATATTTTTAAGAAATGAAAATATTATAAAACTAAAAATAACTGTCCCCCATCGAATGCATTGAGTCCACTTCAAGACATTTCCATCGCTTCTGTTTCATCGCCGTTTTTTCGCAAATTTCGTCGATAAATCGAAAAGGCCTTTTTCATTCGAGAAGTAGAAGAATAAGAAGCACGACGGAAGCTTATATTGGAAATTTCATATAAGCGGCTTTGGAAAGTAAGAGAAAAAAAGAAGAGGAATATCCAACCGCTATTATTACACTTCATGAAATTTTAATATCGAATGACGCATAAATTAAAAAAAGGAGACCGTCGTAAATTATTCGAAAGAAATTAATCGATTTGACTTTTCACAAGATTTTCCCGAATTTAATAGGATTTTCGAAAAATGTATTCAACGGATAAAGCAGTAATAACAATTGTATGAATTTATATGGATAGAAAAATATTTTATCATAAACGAACCATTCACAAAAAATAATTTGATATTTCTATATATTTTTTAATCCGATATCAAAACATTTTTCAATTATTTTTTTTTTTGCTTGGATGAAAAAAAATATCTTCATTTTTGTACCTAAAGTGTTAAAGCTGGTACGAAAAATGGGCGATTTCGTACAGCTAGTGAGAACATATGGCATATTATTATTGGACTGGGTTTTTCCCCCTTAATGCACCCCTCTGCGAGCTTTGGGAACATTTACCAAAGTACTCTCTTGCAACCCACCCCGAGGTTTCTACGTTACAAAAAAAAGGTCCAAGCGTAAGAGAATTGTGTGAATGTATGTTTTTTTGCATCAAATATATGTATATTTGATATGTTCATTAAAAATTTGACTAAATTTTAATGAAGCTAGATGTATGAGAATATGCTTAAAAATAGCAAAATATAGGACTAAATGATATAAATTGTTTGAAAACAATGTTATTTTTTCTCAAAATTACGATACAATTCGGTCACTAAATTTCTTTTATTTTTCTTGAAAAACGTATTCGGAGACATAATCAAATATTAACGTGTTCAAATCCCGACGTTAACGCAAGACAAAAAAATCCCGAAGATGCATCCCGTGGGATATGTACCTTAACCTTCTGAACATACGCACATATATATTTTTTGGGCATTCTGAAAGTTTCACGAAGACTTTTATAAATTTAAAGCCAACCTTTTTTACATTACGAAAAGTTTGAAAATCCAATTTTGAAATATTAACATTTAAGAGATTTTGAAAATTCTTATATCAACGTAAAAAAAATTCATTATTAAAGCAATAAGGGACATGTTTTATATTGTTTATTAATTCTATTGTAAATAAAAATCTATATAAAGTCAGATTTTTTTTCAATTTAAAGGTGCTGTAGGTGTAGGTACATTTTTAATAAATGACAATAACTTTTTTGATTGACATATAAAAATTATTTTTAAATATTTTATATTGCTTTTGGGTATAATTTAATTTTTTAAATCAAATTGTGTTAGAACTGAAAAAAAAATAATGATCTATCATCACTCTAAAAATTAGACTAGTCTGATTGAATTTCAGTAAAGTTAAAAATTTCTCGATAAAAAAGGTAAACATATTTATTTCATGAAAAAAAGATATATTTTTATATACATGAGCGATATAAAATATATAATATTTGGCTTCTCATATTTTTTTCAGTCATATATTTATTAAAAAAATTATCACTCAAAATAACTTTTAAATAATGGAAAATATCGCATTAAATATATTTGGATAAATAAATAAGAACAGAATTGAAAATATTTTTACGAATTATTTTATGATAAAAATAGAACTATTGAAAAAACTATCTCTTGTTTTCAGGAAATATTTTTCGTTCCATTTAACCGAATTCTATCTATATATTCAAAATCTATTATATTCTAATAATATACGCTATAAATAAAGCGCAAATCTACATATATAAAAGTAGATGTTTGTATATTTGTTAGACGTCGTTTCACTCAACACCGTTCGACCAATCACTATAAAAATTGGCGTGTATATATACTTTTTGTCAAGAACGTTTTCGTATCATTAAAACCAAAATTTGAAGATACACACTTATTTAATAAAGGCTGGCAGGACAATATTTACCGGGTTCAACTAGTACCGTTCAATTTTGTATAATTTTCGAAAATATTCAATTCCTAAAGCGTACAAACATATAAAATCGACATTGCACTTTTCCTACTAAAATTTCAACATACCCCAAACAAAATTATTCAAACAATTTTATCGAAAACTCCAACAACAGCAACAACAAAAAAAACTAAAAACACCCAACCGACACATCCCGACCGCAATCCGACCACAAAACACAACCCGAAACTACAAACTCCCGAATAAAAAACCCCCGAAACTTTCAAAACGCCCCTCACATCGCAAACGAACCCCCAGCGCCCCCGGGACGCCGGCGGACGCGAAAGGCGCAATGCGTTGGTACTTACTGGACGAGCTGGCCGTGGCACTCGAGCTCTGACTGATGGGCACAGGCCACGGGGGGGTGCCCTTGGGGGCGCCGGCGGAGCCCCTGGGGGGCCCGGGGGCGGGGCCCGAGGAGGCGACGCCGCCGCCCGCGCCCCCCGTCCATCCGGTCACGTCCGGGGCCGGAGGATACATCTTCTCGTCCTGTGAAAGAAGGTTTTTTAAAAATGAATTTTTATTTTTTTTTTGGATTTTGTATAGTGCGAGGTATTTATTTGTTATTTTGAGGTTTTGGGGGGGGGTGTGAGTTTTCGAGGTAATATGGTTAAATTGTGGACGTAATTGACAATCACCGATCCCCTATCCCCTATATATAATAGCGGATTTCTGTTTGTCTGTCACGATGACGCTCGCGAATTTTTTTTTCCTTCAAATGAACGACCCGAACCGCGACTTTTAAATGATGATGATGATGATGATGATGATGATGATGATGATGATGAT
>JAOXNN020000029.1:2537863-2553224 GCA_028571205.2 Hydropsyche betteni | reverse complement strand
TAATACTGTGAGGGTAAACTATCATTCTACCAAATTTCATTCCAATCGCAGCTCCGGACCTCATGCCCTCCCCTTGTGAGATATGTAATTGCTTTTATGAGCTCAAACACGAATTATATAAAACTAAAATTTTACAATTTATAAAACATATACATAATGAATGTTCTACCTAAACTCTTTCAATTAAACAGAATTCTCGTACGGTAATTTTTAATTACTTTATGTTTCCTTTAATATTAAGATCCTTGAATACGCTCGCAACGATATTTTAATTAAATGTAATTTTCATGAAATAAAACACTATCAAATTCAAAAAAAATATTATTAAGCCCACCATTTACATTAAATTTTCATAAAAAAATATCCTGAAGTGCGAAAAAATACGTTCTCCTACAAAAATCAACAAGTATAACATTAACATATAATAAAACGATGCCAAAAAAAATGCACAATTTACATATAATATTTTCTCCAGATTTCCACGCCGACAATAAGCACATAAATCCACCGAAATAAGACATCCGCACAATAGAGAATCTCTAAGCACACGCACCACAGTTTGACAACGACAACCCACCCCCGCCACCCGCAAAGTCTCCCCCTTCGCCTATGCTACCTGCTCGGGAATTTCGAGTGGTTCGTTTCGCTCTTCCGTTAATATTTCATCAATATAATGGAAACGCGAGTTTCATCAATCAATAGTTAGTTGGGCAGGCTGTCCGCCCACTGTTGTGTGGCTAAGCTTATTTTTTTGAATTTTTGTTTCATTTTGAATTTAATACTGTTGAAGCCGTGTTTTTGTTTAACTTTTTCGCTTTCAAGAGGATTTTTTTTAAGGAAGTAATTAGCGCATTCAACGGATTAACGCTTTTATAGAACGAGTGTCGCGTTTTATGGCGATATCGACGTTTTGAAATTAATAATATGATGTGACATTAATGAATGTCTATATTTTAATTTTCAAAAAATAGATGATTGACGACTGTACTGTATAATAGTTTTTAAAATTATTTTTTTTGGATGTAATGTGTGTGGTTGAATAATTTGTAAATCATTTCAGTTAATTTTACTTAAAATTAATATGAAAATTTAACCTGATTTGAAAAATTATTTTTCTATAGTATTTCAAGAAAAATTATATTTTTTTATGTATTGATCAACTCTTGCATTTTATCAAAAGTTTATTGGATATTAAAATGTATGGTATTTTCATAATGAAAATAATATAATTAACTCCGAAAATAATAATTTGACTAATCTAAAAATAATTAAAAAGTATTTCCATGTACATTACACTTAACACAATACAAAGCATGCTTGAACCCTTTAACATCAATCCGAAAGTTTCAACACAGTTTCTTTCACGTAGCTAAAAACTCGACAGATTTTCACCAAGCTCGAAACTTTTTCGGTAAACTTTAACGGAAAATTTTAAAACGGCCACAATTTATAATAAATATTACGAGGATTTAAATTTCATTAAAAACTTCGCCGAACAGTCGTTAGACCAACTAACGATCCATACTAATTAACTACTAGTATTAAATGTAAATGTATATACCTGCGGATGGTAGAAAGGAGTCGTATGGGACTTGTCCATACACCTCGCGTGGTTTTCACACAAGCAATGATGGTACCCAGCTAAGTTTTGCTTCGTCTCCAACATAATTATGTCCCTTTCTAGGTCTTCCCTTTTGAATTGTTCGCTCCTGGGTCCTCTGCAGGAATAGCCTCCTTCTATGGTTTCGACTGTAGGTTCCCTGTCGTATCCGGCAAAAAACGGTTCGTTGGATCCGTTGTATCCAGAAATCAAACCCTCTTTCCATATATCACTATACGACATGATCCTTCTGGGCATCTTTTGTTGTTCACAATGCCTTTCTTCTTGCTTTTTACCCACATTATCGTCTTCGATGCCTTTTTGCTTATGCACAGCTTCTATGGGATATTCAAAGTTGCTGGATATGTTACAGTTTACGAAATCCGGAGTTTGCACCCCATGAGAGAAATCAGACGATGAAAAAATGCATGGTTGGTTGTTGAAATTGGCATTGTTGAGACGTCTACCCAAATTATCAAACTTTTGTTGCGGGTACTCTTGGGGCATTTCACTCAAAGGTACTCCATGGTTAGTTTTACGAGCCGACGCGTCGCCCCCGATCTTTTTCAAAGAAGATAAATTTCTTTTGATCTTTTTGACTATAGAAGAATTCGGGTCTGCATACGATACGTGTCTAGGTAAGAAACTGACAACGCTTGCACTTTTCGTCTTCACATGCTTCCTATCCAAACTCCTGTGATAAGAATTATTCGCTTTGACATAAGAATGTCTAAACTTGCTCCTGTCCAGCGCGTACAAACTTTTCTCATTGGCCAAACTTTGAGCCAAAGTCGAATTGCAATTACACAGGAGGTCTATGTTGTTAAACGAAGGGAACGTCTTGTTCCAATGCTCTTGATACCTGTACCTCGGAGACGGAGGCTGTCCACAAGCATCACAACCAACACCCAACAGCAACTCCTCGCTGCTATTCCTCAAAAACCCATCGCTGAAAGTCCTCGGTCTGAAAGGCGGAGGGATTTCGCTTTCGGGAGTCCAAGACAACTCACCACTCGTATCATAATCCTGAGATACCTCATCTACCATCGTGGCGACATCCCTGTTGACTTGGATGACTTTCGGGGGATGCTTCGGCTGCTTGGTCAGATCCTTAGTGGACCTCTTCAGCGAAGTAGGCGAAGGCCTCTTCGCCTGATGATGTTGATGATGATGATGGTGGTGGTTCATGTCGAGTTAACTGCTCGGACCTGGGGCCGGTTCGGCGCTCGGTCTTCGTTGGGATTTTGCGGGGCTTTCGTTCATGTTTGCGAAGTTTCGCGAAAGTTTTTCAGCGGTTTGGTGCTGAAAGGACGCGTTCTATCGCCACGGAGGCGTCGCGACGACTGAAAGCCGAAAGGCTTCAGCTGAAAGCGAAGAGTCGCAAAAGGGATGCGCATGTGGCGATGCATATGCTCGTACATTTTTTTGTTAGAATCATTATATAATATGCAACTGGTGAATTGGTCATTGCTGAATAAAATATATTTTTTTTAATATGTATTCTACTGTGATTACTTTTTTCGTGGAGTAATCGCATAATTTCACTTATGTAATAATCGGATCAAAATCACGTTAGTAATAATTTTTATAAATTCGAATTTATTAAAGCGGAAATGATAATCTGATAGATTGATTCATCAGTCAGTTTTGCGAAAATTGTATTAGTAGTTTTTAAGCTGTAGCGTAAAAATGTGCGATAGGAAATTAAATTGAAATAATATAATAATACAATATTGAGTTTTATATGAAAACCGACTTAATTTTTACTGAAGTATACTGTGTTATATTATTTATCAATATTGTGAAAATTGTTCTTGGTATTAAATGATATATAATATTATATTATATTTGAGGATATTTGAGATGAACCTAAACATCAAATCCATAATTAAGCAACTGTATATAATATAAAAAAATACGAATCCATACCAAAACATGGCAGTGTAGTAATTTGATATTTTCAATATTTTTATTTAATGTTTGTCTTTTGAAAACAATTTTACTTATGGGTTCAGTTTAATTAAATTTAATACTTTATATATTCATTATATAAAAAATGTTATATAAAGTTTATAATTGATATTGCAAAACCATACAAAAATCACATTTATTGTGAGTATTTCAAATTTCTATAAATGAATTTTCTGCAGAAAATTGTAAAAAGTAGCATTCTAGGAATTTGTAAAATGATGCATAGGATTCATTGAAAGTCAAAATAGAAATTTCCATTTAATCATTATACACATAATTAAATTCCTTCATATTTACTTTATACGCAAATATAATATTATTACATCATTATTTTCCGAAAATAATTCAAATTTATAATTCATTCAAAACACTCTTTCACGAAATTCCCCAAAACAAAACACACCATCCATCACAAAATAAAATAAAAACAATTTCACTCGAAAACCTTCAATCTACACAAATGTTGAGGATCACTGCCGACTAGAAAAAACAGCATCGTAAGAAAGACGTCATACAAAAGTATATACGAATATGGAATGAAAATGTTACTTGAGTGGGCGCCCCATAGTTGTGCAAACAAAACGTTGCGATGTCGCACCAAAGTGAAACGTATCGATTCTGCGAAAACCGTTTTTTTTATATACCAGATCAGATATCGCAAACATTTCTCGTGTAAGTATACGCACAGAGCACAATGAAAACAATATTGGAATGATTGGATTTCATTGTTGCAGCTTAAATGAAAATTCTAGTCGGGAAAATGTGATTTTTTTCGTATACGTTTGATGGATTCAAAAAAAATCAATCTCTTTCGATTACCGTGTATAATAAATTTTCATTTTGTTAATGGTTTCGAAGAATATCGCAATCTTAATACTTGATTATTCTATTCGCATAGAATGCATATTTTGCGAAATTGTATACAATTTGTTGCGTTGGAAATGTAATATAAGCAACGTTCAAGTACAATGTGTTTCGGAACGAATTGAATGATCACTTTTTACGATACAATAAACGGTAGAATGCACTTGCAAATTCTATACGTGCCACGAATGAAAAAGATGAACATTTCATATTTTAGATCAAAAAGCAGCAACCCAGTTTCAAATCCAATATTGTAAACTTTGTCGTGCGTTTTGTGAAACATTAATTTTCATTTAATTTAGCAACACTACAATATAATTATAGAATATTTTTTGAAAATTTGCTTAGTATCTACATTTGAAAATGCGTTTTCATATACAAATATATCGTGTATCTTTTATAGTATTCGGAAAAGCGTTGCAATTTCCTTTGTGCGTAAAACTCGTCTTGCAAATAAGGAAAATCGTAAACTCGTAATTTCAAATTTAGTGATGTAATTTTTTTCAGAGTGTGGAAATTTTCTCGAATTCGCTCGTATGCAGTAAAGAAAATCTCGCAGAAGTTTTTCCGATTTTTCTTATGCCAGTTTTTTTCATGAAAAGGAGTTGTTTTTTTTCGAATACGTATAAAAAAACCAGTATGAATAAGAATAAGTTTCGGTTGCAATAACTCAAACTAAAAGTAAACACATTACTTCCGGTTCAAAGACTTTTTCCATTTATAATAAAAATGATGAATCCTTATAATGTTTTTTGTGCAAAAGAAAGTTTTCAATATATAATTTTACCAATAGAAAAAAATTGTTTTCAAGGTATTATATCAAGTTCGAAGTATCAACATCACTTTTGAATAGATAATAAGATTTTTCAAAAAGTTACTAAAATACTTTTAAATCATAATATAATACCAACTTATAAATTAATCAAAAACATATTTATATTATTATTATTATTATACATAAACGTCGCATTACATTTTTTCTCATTAGCTATATTTCACGATCATTACGCGAAAACAATTTATTGAGCCGTTTCTGTCTACGGTTTAACCCTTTTGTATCCCATCGGATCACGCCCGTTCGTTCGCATCGCACAACAATAATAACACTGCCATATCTCTCTCGTCTAATCATCTCGCATAATCCCCGCTACTTCCGAAGACGAACCATTGGTGCGCGAGCTCGATTAATACGTTGATCCCGATACGGAACGGCAAAACCGAACACCGTCTCCGTTATAATACACCGTTATCAACACGTAAGCGATAATTACGTATAGGTGTAGTGAACGGGGGGTTTTACGAGACGCATAATTACTTTTCTGCGAAAATTAATTCGCAATAATTCGCCGCATTGTGCGCCCGAACGTGGAGTTTTCCGTAGCGGTTGGCGATTTTTCGCGGAAAATCTTCGCGAGAAATATACGCGAGTCTCTTTGAATCCTTTTTGGGTATCCATCTTGTGATTTATGAAGGCTATTTACCTGAAATTCGCATTCTTTTGCGTGTGCCGCAACAAAACATTATATTCCCCTTACGCTTGTTCACCACATACTTCTTCTTTATAGTGAAAATTCTTGAGATTTCTCTGTTTCCATGTGCTTCTACTTTTTCAATTTTAATACACTCTGTGCTTATATTTTATATGCTTCAATGGTATTTTATACGAATATAACAAGATTTTTTTTAATAAATTATAATAAAAACTCACTTATCAGCATTCAATTTTTTTATGTTAATCAATATATAATGTTCATAATTTTATTTTTTGATTTCCCTGTACTTATTTTCAACAATCTTAACGATTTGGGAAACCCATTATGCTAAGATGATATATTTATATTTAAACTTGTAAGTACACTCAACCCTCTTTTTTTAACATAGTTCCGTGATGACAAGGTTCAAGATAGAAGATTATTTTTTACACCCTAAACATAAAATTATTTATTCTATATTTTACAAGCAAAACTTTCCGAATGCGATAAAATTTATGTTGTACAACGTTTTAATTGGTCCAACACCTTGTGGAAAATTAAATGATAAACACACTGAAAACATTTCGCGAGTTTCGTGCGCCATCTAATTATTCATTTATTTATATTTATTCATTCATTACATGCAAAACAAAAGCGAAATGCAAATAAGCGAAAAATCTCAAGGATATCACACCGCCGAGTTCTCTCTCATTATCTCGGCTGACGTTTAATTATTATTTTGGCGCGAATCAAAAGACGCGTCGCTCCAGACACTCGTCTCGGCCATTTTTAAGGTATTAATTGAATTCGGTTGATGGATCTACGGGGTCGAGGTAATGAATGAAATAATTTCTTCCCGGACCGCAATCTAAAGCGGGAAAATTCGGGAAAACTTCGCTCTCGGGGTGGGAAAACTCCGGAAAACTGCGCGAGCGGTGAGAGCCCGTGGGAGGCAAAGACGTCATTTAATCATTAGAAGCGTTGACGTCCTTTGTCCATTGGAAATTCGCAAAGGTGAGGACGGAAAAGGAAACGAATCCTTTTTCGGTGACAAATTTCCGCGTCGAAGATTAACGCAGATGCTTCTAACGGGCGTCTCAAATGACGGTTCGTTTCAGAATTTTCCTCTCTCCTTTTCATTCGTTGTTTGAATTCGGATTGTTGCGTATTTCGGATATTTATTGCGTTTGAATTTCGTTGGAATCTGATTGTTTGTAAACAGAATATTCTGTTAAACGGATTCAATTTTGCAAATTAATCGTGTTGTTGAAATTTAAATGTCTTCTTTCATCGAAGTTATTTATATCAATGTATATAATACTTTGAATTTTATTTATAAAATTTTATGATGAAGATATTACGTAAGCGAATAAAATATATTATATTGACAATAACAGCAAAATAGTAATTTATTAAATGACTATTGAGTGCATTTTAACGTCCATTCAGAATACTATAAGAAACGACTCCGAAAAGGAAAAAATACATAAATTATTGTATAAATATAAGAGAAAAATAATTCGATACGACGCTAGAGCCAGACGACAAACGACTGTGAAACAAAAAAAAAATACATACACATTATATAAAAAAAGTAACACATAACGAAAGCAAGCGACAAAACGGTCATTGGTGAAATGTGCTAGACTCAGTGGCCACTAAAGAAATTATTCGTCGCCACATAAATCATCTGAACACAACTCGACGTATAATGTGAACGATCAGAAAATTTACGAGAGAACACTCAACTAAACCCTCCTCATACCCCTATTTCACCATTTTCGATGGAAAAAATAAATAAAATAATATATTCCTTAAACAATTTTTTACTGCCATTTTCATTAACGATTTCCTATTGTTTTGTGTGATTGATGAATGGATGCCTTCGAGCGATTTGAATGAATGAAAACAATGTAAAAATTTTGATTTGATTGTTTCATACATTAATATTTATCAAATAACAAATTCAATGTCTGGAAAACTCGCGAGCTTTTCATTTTCAGAAATGAAAAACGCGTCAGCGCCGAAAGCAGACGCTCTGCAGTAAGTAAAGCACTACATCATATCCAAGTGGAATTGAATCATAAATATTATTTTTAATGCGTGTATACGACTGATAAAATAGATTAATTATAAAAGTGGTCCAAGTCACAAAAATTAAAAAATGTGTTTTTCAATTATTTTGTGGCACGTAATATTAAACTAATATAATATGGAAATTTTTGTTTTTTTTTTTTTTTGAAAAATTGGAAAAGTTAAATTTAGTGAAAAATATGACATAAAAAATACCGTAAATTTATTTTTATAGTGGTCTAAAATTTATTTTATGAAAAAATATTATACGACATCAGTCACTCTTTTCAAATGGGAACAGACAAAAATGTCAATATCTCTGAGTATAACAATTTTTTACTAAAAACCAATTACTAGCGGCTTTAAACTAAATATCATGTATATCATAACTATGTACTAAATATCAACATAAAATTTAATGAAAAAAAAAGACTTTTCAAAAAAAAATCGTTTTTTTATGAATTATTTCAAAATTCTTACTTCTTTTGGTTATTACTTCAAACTTACAAAATAAACCAGGATTTTTTTTAAAATAAAATTTAGAGTTTTTTAATTCTAAATGTGTTGTCATTTATTAAATTTTACCAAATACAATCAATTGTAGAACAAAATAGTCAATTTTAGGTTAAAATTTTGTCTTTTCTTATAAACTATTATACATACTAAATTCGTATGTTTAAAAAAACATAAATCCAAAAGACTATATAAATAGTGAAACATTGCATTGTGTAATAGAAAAATATTTTTTAATCACTTCAAACGCAAATTTGGAAATATCTCGAAATAAAAGAGGCTTGACTTAAACCACTTTCATATTTAGGGGCACATATATGGACTGCATTTTTTTCGTTTCATCATCCACATATGGAAAATAAATGCTTATAAAAAATTCATATATTTTTCTCGAATATTAAATCAACTTCACCATTATCCTATTTTATTTCCATATAGATCGCATCGCTATGAAGTCACATAATGCACATGTCAAAATCTATGAACGTGCAATTTCCATGAAAAGCAACAACGGCTGCATACGACAAGTCCATCGAAAATTCAAGTATAATACAATTCGCAACGACGTGGTCCAATCGCCAGGAACCTTTACACAAATAGCACGTGTTAAAATTGGATGCAGAATCAATATTCGCGGAAACAAGGTATGCCACTTTTTCGAGTCTGTATATGAATTGGAAAACAGTTGACGGCTTAAAATATTTGGTAGGGTGTCGATTTGACAATGTAGGTTGCTTATTTCTGGATTGGGACTTTGGAGTTCGCGTCTGGAGTGCATGCGGCTATACAAATCGCAAACCGCAAAGCTACCTCACTTATGCATAGGTATTTCGAATAGTTTGTAAACAATTTTATTTATATTAAGTTGAAAAAATATATAAAAAATATCACAAATTATAATCAAATTGAAATATTTCATATAAGATCAAACATAATTTTTTTTTATAATTTTCAAATTTTCTATTATTTTTTTGTTATTATTATGGATAAACTAATAATATTTATTTTATATTATTTCGATTATAAAACTTTAAGAAATTATGGCCCCACCTACCATAAATACGTCCCTCACATACAATATACAAATTCGCAGTTCGAGAGCTAAGTTCGAAAATTCGACCGGGAATTTATAAATTATTCAACCAGCACTAACGAAAGATAGGAATGTGTGTGTGTGTGTGTTCCAGTTAACCGACTAGTAGCCAACAACGAAACTGATTCTACCGCATAACCGACTTAAGAATTCATAATATGATCAAATGCATTTTGCATAGTGCTTTTTGATGATACACCTGATCTACAGAAAATTTTTATGAAAAGCTATTTTTTATTCGAAATTTATATAATTATAAACTATTTTCATCAGTCTATCCATGGTAACGTTTATAATAAATTTTGTTACTGCAGTATCGATACTTCGGTCTCTATTTGTCAATAACTCATAAAATATATTCCAAACGATTTTTTAAACAAGCTTCCGTTAATAATCAAAAGAATATACTAAACCAGTTAAAAATGAAGTCATTATATTTATAAAAATGTATTTAAAAATTTTATACAATCTGAATATATGTTATTAAAAATAATATAAAGATGGCGCTGCGTTTCTAATAATAAACGAATAAACTTTTCTAATGTAATTTACTTAATAAAACTAGAGTAAAATATATCATATATTTATTTTGATCGTAATTCTGTGAAACATATATGATAATGAATTCAAAATATCTCATGAGCATCATGTGCTGTTTGATGCTTAATGTTCGTTTTGCGGAATTTATGCAAGAATTATGAATATGGTGATATAAGTAGATGTTACAGTGCAAAGGTTTAAACAAGCGTGATAGAAATCCCGTGTTATTCGAGCAACAAACATCACCAGTCACGCGCTGTCTCCGTGAATAATTCAAACGGGAATGAGGAGAACGTCTGACCCGAGAGCCGCATGCCGCATTTCAGAGATATTCAAAGATATGAAAGAAAGCAACGAGAAAAAGTTGAAATATGTATTGAAAATTCAAAACCAGAAGTAAGAAGTTATAAATGGATTTAAAAGTGTTTCGGCGAGCTACGTCGATGATGTAATTAGGCTAATTTCGGCGAGCTACGTCAACAAAGTACTTAAGTGAATTTCGGCGAGCTACGTCAAAGGTCAACGGACTGGTCGATTTTCTTGGAATTATCACCGCTTTCGTAGATTTAATTTGCGAAATCAGCATCCTTAGCTAATCGAGATGGAGGCCCTCTTCACTCTTTTGCAAGCTTTTGGACCGCTTTTTGGTAACGAATCGCAGAGTAATTTCTCTCGTCTGCCAGTCGAGATGGCTTGTTCTATCTTTAGACTGTTGGACGGAAGATCTTTGTACACCGCTTCGACTGTTTGTAGACGCTGGTCTCAGATCATCAGAGGAGATCGAGTTCTGAAAAAGATTTTGAAAGAACACGTTCGAGTAGCCAAGATGGATCCTTTGAACATTAAAAGGTCTGAAGGTGTTTCCAAGAAAAGGAAACACGAAGAAGATCAATCTGTGACCAAAAGGAGAATTACTCCTATGACCAAGTGTTTCCAATCTAATGGAACTCAGAAGAAGCCTAGAATAGAAAATAAAGTAGTAAATATTGTAAGACGAAAACTTATCAGATTTTAATAATACTGACTGAAAATTTGTAAATATTGAAATAATTTGACTTTGAAATTACATTTAAAATAGTAAAGTGACATGAAAAAATTGTGAATATTATATTACTCTGACTCAAATTGACTTATGTATATTTTGACAGAAATTTCCATTTTTACAATAATTGAAATTTCATTTTTACCTAAAATTATATTATATCTTTTTTACTATATATACCTATATTGACTTTAACAGTAACAAATTATTAACTTAAAAAAAAAATTTGATGACATTATTTTATATAATAAAATAAAAATTATTAATTTTTAAAACAAAACATTTGATTTTTTAAAAACTATATTATATTAATAAAAAATCGACAAATGAGTACCTTTATTTCTAGCAACAGACGCATCACCCATCGCATTCATTAAAATAAAACTACATTTAAACCACAACACACTAGCCATCCATACAATTTCTAATTACTCTAGGATCAATCACCATAATTACTAAGAAATTTTAATCGAACATTTCGAAACTGAGCTGCCATAATAAATCAGCGGTTGGCCATAATTGCAACCGCCTCCTAAGCATACGCGCTCGCAGAGCACATAATATAATTCGCGGGGCGATAATAATAATTTAAAATTGCCGCGCACCAAGGGCGCCCGGAATATCATTGTAATATTTAAGAGGATTAATTCGAATCGAACAATGAATCATCTGAATTATTAAATCGGGCCGAACCTTCGCTTTCCCCGTATTTGGGGGGGGAGTGTGTACTCGAGGGGTGTGCAGGTCCAAAATTTGTCCGGTATAATTGCTCAAAATTATTTTCAGATGATCAAATGATGAAAATATTTTATCAAAAAAATTCTTGTTTGGCTTTGTATAGGTGTCTCAAATTTTACGCAAGAAGTAATTTTGATAGAAAACACAAATTTTCGATTGTTTTTTTTTTGTATTGATTCGTAAAGTATATTGTATAAATGAAATAGCATATCAAGTTAAAAGCCTCTGCGGCACAAAGCAAGTACGAATTTTCTATGACCGAATTGCATAAATGTGGTTGAATCTCATTGATACAGTGCTTAATTTCCTCCTTCAAGTCATGGGTGATTTTAAGCTTGTTGGCATAAACCTAAAACTTCAAAACCTCCCAAAAAAAGAGTCTAATGGCGTTAAATCGCATAATCTGGGTGGCCAATTCTGATCACCAGAACGGAAAATTATACGGCCAGGAACAACAACAATCAACAATGAAAACGTATTGTTTTTTATGTAATTCTTTATTTTAAATAACCCTAAATTATCAGCTGTCAAATTGTTTTTATTTTCAGTGTTACCAATAACTTACTGCACAAATGGCGGCAAATTCAAATCTTCCATTAATTTTGAGACACCTATATATGTTACTTGTAATATCAAGTTTTACTTAACTATCTAAGAAAATAAAGAAACATAATTACCCAATAATTCACGTATATATTATAGTTAAATTCATTTTAAATTATCACTTCAAAAATCTTTTCTGATCAAAAAAAATATGATCAAACTATTGTATATTGTTGATAATCATATTTATTCAATTTCACAGATGACTTTATTCACGGCGAAATTGGGAGTTTTTAATCTGCACCACTGGAATATATGACAGTCTGAATATAATAAAATGTATTAAATTCGATCATTTGTCACGGCGAATAAAGGGAAAGGGCCGAAGTTTCAATTTGTGCTGCCTTCCGGTGCGATCGAAAAACCGCCATTTAATGTGAAACGTATGAAATTGAAATTTTAGCGATTTGATTTCGCGATATCGAACACATTAACTTTCAAAAGAGATTCTTAAAATTTTCATAGATCATTTGAATAAATTTAAATTTCTAACGAACATTTCATCGCAGTTTCGCGTATTATTTATTCACAATCAACTTATAATACTATACTTTCGTTCATTTAATCAAAATACTGAAAAACTATGATTTAATTAAATTGATAATGAGACGTTGCACGCTACGTGTCTCAATGAAACATCGCAAACGTGAAACGTCTCCGTTAATATATTCAACTCACACCGAATCCAGCATCCATTGTTAGGGTGACCCCTCATCCAGCCTAACAGGTGGACCGCTGGGACGAGTACAAGGCAAAACGGTGGCAAGGGGGTATTAAAACGGTGGCTAAGGGTGGCGAAACGGTGTGCAAGTGGGTGGAAAGCGGTGTAAAGTAGGCGGAAAATGGTGAAAATTGGGAGGAAAATACTGATTTTTTTTTTAATATGATGATATTCCGATGTTTGTTCGAGGGAAGTATTTCTTTTTATTTTTTTCCTATTTTTGAAATGATGTAATATTTAAGAAAAAATAATATTATTTAAATTATTATATTTGCGAAAATTTAAAAAGAAATTATAATTTGAGTACCGGAAATATTATAAAAAAGCATTAAGTGACTAAAAATCTAAAATCTGTTTTATGTTAGAAACACATTTTGTATTCCAATGTCAATGTTTTAAAATATGGTCTAAGTCCCCAAAATCGTTTTTTTTTTTAATAATATATCATATATCAACAGTGAACTTGTATCAATTGTATGCACAACTATGGGAATTTCTTGACAAAAATCATTTTATCTCAAAATCTCAAAAATTGTACTTTAAGTCCTTTTATATTTCCGGTATTCATTTGATGATGGAAAATAATTATATTGAATATTTAAATATTATACAAACGTGATAAATTATGCTACAACTTAAATTTCATTGAACAAACTGATTCTTATTCATACATAGTATAATATGTATCCGGATATGACCGTATATCATTGATATAAAACCATTAAAGATGTCATTACCGATAACCGATTTTGCTGGTAAATGACCCAAATAACAATTCGGTAATTTACCAGTAAATTTTCAATATTTACCGGTAAATAAAAAAAGTGTTTCGAATATTTTTGAAAAACGTTGGTTTTTTTAACATTTTTTTAATTGCCGGAAAAGTCGTTTATATAAGTGTACGTTTTTTTTAAGTATGTTTGGTTTTTTTCAATTTTTGTTATTATCTTAAAAATTTTTAACTGGTAATTAAAAAAATACCAAATTACCAGTAAACGAAATTTTCAGTAAATCTGATACCCCCAAAAATCATCAAACAAAAAATTATTCTAAACATTCAAACTTCAGTACTACCGTTTTTTTATCACTCAATAAAAATATGCTCAAACTTCCAATTTAATAACCTCACAATAAAACAACTCAACGACGACCAAACCATCAAACCCATACACTTTTAAAAACCCACATTTTTCAAAGACCTTCCTAAGAAAAACCGACCAAAACCCAACGCCCCCTCGAAACCGAACCACCACAACCAACAATAACCCACTGCTCCACGGACTGGCTACACGATTAAAAGTGTGAGGTGAGCACCAAACGGGTGAACGTTAAAATAGGCGGGTTTCGAAGCACAGTGGGTGGCGAGTGGGCGGCGAGTGGGTGGCGGGTGGGCGGTTCGCGCATTAGCGAGTCTCTTCGAACGAATGTCCCGGTAATGAGTCTCCTCCAGGTCATAACCGTAAATTCTTGTTCCTAATGATAGTCGTTGCATTATTGTCACCCCGCTCCTAAGGCTTCTAGACTAGTGTCTTGTGCAGCGTGTAAATTCGCGCCCGTTAACACTTCGGTGGCCGATAGCGGGGCAATAAAAAAATCATCGTGGAGCCGCTATCTGAGCGGTGACGGTTCGTTTTTGTTAGTTTTTTTTTTTTAAGATTTATGTATTTTTTTTATGTTTTACTTTGTATATTTCATTTCGATGTACAGAAAATTGTTCGATGTCCATGTTGACAATTGTAAAATGTAACAATTATCTAGTTTTATTATCGTTTTTATTGGTTGAAATCGACTTTTATTATTCACTACTAAATGTGTATGTGTTTATTTTAAAATCGATGCCCGTACCCAATTTGAATATTTAATATCCCCTATATATAATAGCGGATTTCTGTGTGTCCGTCTATGTGTGTGTGTGTCGATGACGCTCGCGGATTTTTTTTTTAATTTTTCCGCGACTTTTAAATGAACGGCCCGAACGGTACTGATGATGATGATGATGATGATGATGATGGTGATGATGATGATGATGATGATGATGATGGTGATGATGATGGTGATGATGATGATGATTTTTTTTTCCTTTTTTCAAATGAACGACCCGAACCGCGACTTTTGATGATGATGATGATGA
>JAOXNN020000029.1:2467418-2514917 GCA_028571205.2 Hydropsyche betteni | reverse complement strand
CTGTGACCAAAAGGAGAATTACTCCTATGACCAAGAGTTTCCAATCTAACGGAACTCAGAAGAAACCTAGAATAGAATATAAAGTTGTAAATATTGTAAGACGAAAACTCATTAGATTTTAATTAAACTGACTGAAAATTTTTAAATATGTAGAGTAACATTTTGATTAAAAAAATATTGACATTTATTATATAATAATTATTTTGACTATTTGACATCAATTTTCACTATGACTTGAAAAATTGATTTTTTTTTATAAAACTATAACTTATAATTGATTATTTTATATTTCTATTATGAAAACATGGATTTTTATTACAACTATTATTATTTAAATTAAATAAAAACATTTTATGTTTACATATTGACTGAATATAAATTTCTTCACTATTTTGACTTCGATTTTATTTTTTGATTAATGAAACATTATATTGACAACATATATTTTTAAACTATATTAAGAAACAATATATTTTTTAATATAATATTATAACATTGAACTTAAGTTTTTCAAATTTGATCGATTTAAAATTTCGACGTCGGTTTTAAATTTTATCAAACACCAACGTACGTCTATTCAAAAATTAATTTTCACGGATCGATACTCTATTATGTCCGAAAACAGAAGCAGGACGGTATTTTATGATGCAAATATATTTAAATTATTTGATTATGATTCACTTTGTGAAGCAAAAAGAGCGGGAAATCGAATTTTCACGCATATCTGACTACTGAAAACGACCATTGTTATGCTACTCACTATAACACGCGTACGAAAATCGAATGTTTTGTTTTTATTTTTTAATTACTTTTAACCCTTTCCACTCGCGGAGCTTTTCCGCAGTAGATATGTTGATGATCATTGTCAAAATTTTTCCTATTATAATATTCGACCGATTCTATCAAATAATAAAAACCCTATCAAAAAACGTTAATCATCTTTTTTTATACTCCTACATCTAGTTCCGTAAAAATATATACAAACAAAAGCACGAGAATTTCCCCAACATCCCATCGCTCCGAAACAATTTTCCATTTCAGACGACATCCGATCGATGAACATTTTCCGCTTCGAAACAAAACAACCCGAGGGTTTTTCAAAGGGAGTGCACGGAGTGACTTTTCCGCGGAAAAGTTCCCGAGTGTCTAATATGAAAAGTTTTCACCGTCGATATGGGACTAAGAAGTGAAAAAAAAATTAGATCGTTCGTGAAAGCGTTTTCCTCGCACTTTCGTGTACTGGTTAAAAGTATCGGGAAAAGGGTAAGGTTTTTTTTTCCAGAATGGGTTGGTTAGTTTCAAATTGAATGTCATTCCGTGTTTGGTGCATGTTCGATTTAGTCAAATGAATTTTTGGAAATGTTCGATTGGTAATGCAATTTTCTTTCGATTAAAATACTATGAAGATTTTACAATGACATCTGTGCGAAATATTTTAAGTAAACAATAAACGATAAGATAACGATAAACCTTATTATCTTAATTTATTATTACAATTAATAAAACCATTTAAACCATTTTGTGATAAAAATCATTAATCTTTTTACAAACATTATCAAATTTCCGAATTATTTCAATATGTCACTTCAACAATCTAAAGTCTTGTCACATATTCGGAAATTTGATAATATTTTATCTTAAATATAATGTTTGAAAATAAATTAATGATTTTTATCGCGAAATAGAATAAATGGTTTGCTTTAACAATCAACCATACAATTTCATTAATTATCAATAATTGAATTCAATTGTTAATCGTTTATATGTTCTTTTAAGTGATTTATATCTCTTCAATTGACCAATCTTACTTATATCATTTCGTAATTAAAAAATGTGACACTTATTTTAATGATTTATTAATACTAAGCAACTAATTTAATTATATATCATACATAAACGTGATACTTAATTCAATACATAATCTTTTTATTTAATCACTTATCTATATAATTTTTTTTAAATATTTAAATCATATTATATTAATCAGTATAAACTGAACATAGTAACACTTAAAATAGTCGCAATATATGTATTGTAATATCTAAAATCAATGAACATAATTTTCACTATATTACCGTCACATTTCGGTTAGTAACAACGACATAGACTTTTTTATCGCAAAACAATACTCTAGCAGACAATTTCTTTGTACTGACTTATCATTTTTATCATTTATATTATTATTTTTTGATAATCGTTATCAATAGCGGCAGACATACAGTCTGACTCAATCATAAAATAATATTGTATCGAATACGAATGATATTGATTCCCATTGTATAAAAAAATGTATATGTTTTGAAAATGTTGATATTCATTTTAATGTTTAGCAATAAAAAATTTTGCCGTTTTTTTTTATATTTGGCGTTAAATGAATTCGTTAATTTTTTTCTTATAAAATTTTCATCAATGGATAAAATATTTTAAAACGTTTTCATTTAAACAATTATTTTTAGATAATACACAAAACATGTTTGTTAACAAAAACGGATTATTTAACAAGCGAATACACTCAGAATAAGCCAAAGGGTTATCTTATTTTCGTCCATTCGTCTTTGAGTATGACGTATTTGCTTATTTTTTTCGAAACTAGACATATTTTTGTGTAGATTCCGATTTCATATTCGAATTTGTATTAATCTGTGTAAACTTTCTCACTAATTGAAGTGGCTCGGTTGCTGTCGCAACAGAGCGTCTAGATAACGACCTGCTAAAAATACGTTTATTCAATGTGGAAGACTTCTTATCTAAAATAGGGACGGCACAACGATATCTTGATTTAATTAATTTATATTTTAATTAATAAAAAATGTTTAATTAATGATAATTATAAATTTTTAAAGCATTCATTTTGTGTATCTTTGCTTGTTATGATCCACGGCGAAGGTTTTTACAAGGATAGGTAATGTCTGGGAGGGTTTGTGTCCGGAAAGAATGTGTCCTGGGACACATACATTCTAAGACATTTGTCTTAGAATCTAATTTTAGACATATTTTCAATAATTTTCATTTTAAATTGTATGATGAAGTTTTTTGTATACCAAAATATATTTTTTATTAAATAAAAAATATTATATTTATCTTAATATAGAGAAGACTTGTCTAATTTCGTGATGATAAGCGCTTGTTTGTCATTATCTTGTATTCTATTGTAAAATAAAGCATACGATCGTAAAGCAACAACCTTTGTTTTCATCTAACTATTATTCAGATGTAATTCATTACCGATTTTGTATGACATCTCAAATGATCGAATCTGAGACGTCTAATTCCTCGATAGTGGTAGTGTAATTCTGTGATAGCATGCTCAATTTTGAGAAAAGCTTCGTAATATTATTTTTTTCATATTAAAAAGATTTGTGTTGAAATGTTATAGAAAATTTTCCATTTACTTTTTTTTTTCAAAATTACAGGTGATTCTTCTTCTATTTCTTCTATTTAAATACTTTTCGAAATTTCCAGAAAAGTAGAAGTAAATGAAAAAAACAATTTTTCTTTATAAAAATAAATAACTATAATTTTTTACTCATCTGAATCATACGTGTTACACTCTGTACTACGAAAAAATCGTCGCAAAACATGTCTATACTAGTGTCATACATGAACGGATATAAAAAAAATTATGTCATAGTGAATTTGTGTATGTAATAACAAACTTTTAGTGAAAATATTTCTCTAAAATGTGATAGCATTATAAAAAAAAAAAAACAACTTCATCCCGACTATCACGGAATTAGACAAGTCTCCCCTACATATATATTGATCCAAAAAATAATAGTTTTTACTAAAAATTATTTTAACGAATATATAAAACAACCGATCTAATTACGAAATATTTCTATTTATCAAAAAAATATTTAAAAAAATTACATGTGGCAACCCTGCCCCAATCGAGAGCGATTAAAAACAATGTGTCCGCGTGGTCGATTCGGTCTCGCTCAGTCAGTGACAATCGTTCAGAGACAACACTCTGGCCCTGTTCAAGTGGTTCCAATACAGACTGGAGAGGATCAGAAATCCTGAAATGGGGCAAACCGATCCGGTCAGTAATCCATATCTGAAAAAACCTGAAAAATCCGCTTGAAGTTGTGTGAAAACGCGCAAAAATCGCATAGGTGCCCGCTTCGGTCGGTCGTTGCTCTGAAATCTCGACAGATATGGTTTCGGGTTTTTCGTGAATGTTGGTAGAAGTGTTGTTTTCGATCCGGTTTTTGCTCGAAGGTCGCTGATGGTTTTGTTTGTCCGTTGTTTTCGGCTGGTCGAAATTTTATGTTGCGGTCAAAGTGCGTTCATGCGTGTATGCGTATGTGGATTGATATTTATGATAGGTGTTAAAAATTGTTTTATCGTTTTTTTAACAATACATATATTACTTTTAATGTCAATATATTGAATAATGTATAGATAAAAATCGTCAATTTTTTTCATTATTTGAATTTTTTAGTATTTGATAGTATAATACTTAAATTTTAATATCGAAGAAGTTCCCTGAATTTTTCAAACTTTCATTCCCATAATAATCACTTTAATTAATACGATATCAATTTCTAATGATTTAAATAACTCAAAAATACAATCTATATTATCAATTCAAAATTAAAATAAAATTAGAAACTAACATAACAATACAATGACTTTTCCCCGATTTTTCCGACAGCACGAAGACGCGCCAACCGAAAAAATCAACGACATCAAAACCGAAGAACCCAAGGTCGACAACTGTCCAAAAATAAAACGAAAACAACAACACCAACATAATAAAAAATCAGTCCCAATTGACGGTCGGTTCACGTCTCGTCTTAGCGCCATGCTGAAGTTGCGTCACCCAGTTTTATTGCAACACGTTCTCTCGACGATCAAAATTTTTTTTCTTGTCGTATTTAACATTTGTGGCACAGGTTACTTAGAAGATCGATTTTGGATAGTTGAGTGGTCTTAGGCGATATTTTTTCGGTATTGCTAGTCGCTGCCGAGGTCAGAAAATCGTTGGAAAAGCGTTTACACGTGTCAGTATGAGGCCATATTTGATTGATGTTTATTTAAAAATAATATGTATTCGTTTTGTACTGATTCAATTTGAACATTGAATGTTTGGCTTTCTCGATGGTTACAATTTTCAGATATTTTTTTATCTTATCTACATTTTTTTAGTGTCCAAAATAGGTCACCGAAAAAAATGATCATAAATTTTCGTGATAATTTCTACATACGCGAACATGATAAATTGAAAAAATATCCCAAAAAAACTCGATCGACTATTTTATATATATATATTTATAAAATGTTGCAATTTGCTGCATACATTTTATGCAATTGTACAAGCTCGCGTTATGATAGAATTGTTTTCAATCGCAATTTATGAATACGTATTTATAAATGTGGTAATTGAGCAATGATGACTGCAATTATATCCTTGAAAAATTACTATGTTAGATAATTTGAAAATTACTCTCATATTAACTACACTTCTTTGTATTTTTCATTTGATGTTTCACCACCTTTTTCTATAGATCTCTGAGTCACTATAATAATAATGACCTTATCGAATCTTGTTATAAATAAACTCAACATCACATACACTTTCAATTAGACAAAGAAATTATATGACTAATAATTTTCAATTCAAAATCAATACACGTTCGTACAATTCACAAAAAATTCAGCAACCTATTTATTTATTTTATTCAAACGAATCAAAAACCAAAACACAGTTCGACCTCAGTTTCAAAGTCAACATGCAAATTTTCGCATTACGAATGCACAAGACATTTTCATACAACGATACACATTAACCCGGAAAATTCGGCCGGTCGTTTGTCAAAAGTTAACGGCGCGTTATAAGTCTGGTTACGGGTTGAACCGTTAACCGTTGACGGTCGGTTAACGAAACATAACAATAACACGATATGTCACGTAATGCCGGGTCGTATATTTTAGATTGAATTATGATTTGTTACGTGACTTTCGAGTTTTGTTTGTGTTCTAAATATTATTGATTTTGAATAGTGTCTTTAATCGATTCGTTTAGTTTTTTTTGTGTTTCGATATTTTTTTGGTGAAAAAATAAGTTCAATGTTCTCAATGTAGTGATATTAATTTATAATTACCAAAATAAGAATTGATTATTATATAATTAGTAAATTTATTGATAAATAAAATAATCAAACATAACCTTTTCTTAAAAAACATGTTAATATATAAAGATTCATATTGATAAATTAAACAAAATCAACTGTGAACTTTCGAATATGATTAAATTGAAAAATTTCATCGTTTTTTTTTCAAATATTATCCAAAACTTTTATCTACAAAAGTACCAAAGATCAACTACGAAAACTTTATCAAACACGACTTTCGAATTTGATCTTTGAAAAACAACAAATTAAAAAAACACACTCAATCGAACACTAAAACAAAAATACATACATAATTTGCACCGAAACCGAAAATAAATAATTAATTCAACTGTTTACAATGCAATTTCGATGTCGACGATCGCTCGAGACCTTTCAATGTGAAAGATAACGCTCTAATCGCCGCCGGTTAAGCGCAACGTTCGTTTGCTGCGATGCGAATGTGACCGTTCGCCTTGACCGACATTGCGAGTGTCAATAGCCGACTTCGCCCTTCGTATTCGGTGTTATCGCATCGTTTTGTCGATTTGTTTGGATAATTTCGATTCGTGTGTGTGTTATATGTTGCAAAATTTCGGTGAAAATTCGATAGGAAAGTTCGAAAGCTTGTTTTGTACGCTTGGAAGAGTTCCTAACGCTCTTAACATAATGGACGTGATGTTTATGTCTGCTTGGGTTTGTTTTGAAGCTTGTTGTCTTGTGTATGTTCTTTAAAATGTTTTTAACTTGTTAATTAAATTAAAAATCGCGTGAGAGCATTTTTTTTTTTAAATAATGAAAGTGAATAACATTATTTTTAAACAGGATGTTTCAAAATTAAAATAAATCCATATGTATACTTTTTTTTTATAAAAATAAAAATAACAAAACAAAAATGTAAGTTTAAATACAAAAAATTAATATTTGCATAAGAGTGCGACTTAACTATGCATTAAAAAATATAGATTGTGCCTTAAAACGAATTACTTGTGCATTAGAAAGATATACGATGTTCATTATTTCTAGTGCATTAAATAATCTTGTATTGAGCTTTATTTTATTCAGTGTGCAATTAAAAAAGAAATTTTGTGCAGTATAAAGTTACCGTTAAAAAAATATTAAATGTGCAATAGAATGAATAGTTTGTGCATTAAAATGACAAATAGGTGGCAAAGTCTCTACAGGCAATAAAATAGAATTATTAACTATATTTTAACAATTTGGTCCATTTTTTTATCAATGATGATTTTGTTTGAATTCGGTTTATTGCGAATCGATTAATTATGAAAAAGTTGTGAATAATGGTCGTGTGGTTGATATTTTATAATATTTCGTCCTATTTCTATGTACGTTGGTTCGTTTTAAGATACGAATATTTTTTCTAATGCACACGCTTTAATAGTGCAATTTTTTTTCAATGCTCACTTGTTTTATTTAATGCTCAGGTTTAATACACGTTTATTTTATGAATAAACGTTTAAATTGTTCCCTTTACATAATACTACTTACATATATATACCTAACCATACTTTTTAGAACTATTCATTTTTGATAAAAAGTGTACCTTTTATAACTAAAAATTATCATCATATCCTTTTAACATAACAACAATAAAATAAAAACATTTTGTTCTAATCTACAAAAAGAGGATCCGTTTTCCCAAATATCAAATGATTATCCTAAAATAAGTATATTTTTGTAGTAAAAACAGATTCAACTTCAAAAACGTCAAATCTGTTATACATCAAAAAGTTTATTAAACTTTAAATGAAAACAACTCCATCTGTTTCCGAATGAAATTCAAACCACAACACGATAATTGCACATACAAACAACGGGTCATTGACTGATTAAACATATCAAATGCCAATTATTCATCGATTAAAAAAAACGTTTGTAATTGAAAGCATTTGAATTTCAAACGACGCCAACGCGTAGCCGAAAAAGTGCAATATAACGAAATTTCATATATTATACAAACAGAGCTTTTATTTCGGCTTTCGATCAACCCTTTGGGTACCATATAGTATGCTAATGAAGTTTTTCATTAAAAGCTCAGGTGCAATTTCGTTTTTAGAGTGAAAAACCACGCCTTTTTGTTTTAGAAAGCAAAAGACGGGACAGGCTTAATTAAATTGTTAATTAGTCAGGTGTTTTGTTTGAAAAATAACAGTTTTTAACCCTTTTGGTACTTTGAAATCCTATTTATAAATTAGTATTATTTTTTATATTGTTATCATATTGTTGACATTTGGTTGTTTTTATTCTTATCGATTAGCATGTGTACGTACTTCCATTTTTATCGGCTTCTATAAAATGTATTTTATTTTCGTATAAAAATAAATTATATTTTATTTTTTTGATATTCAATAAATTTCATGTATTTGATTATTTTTAATTATGTAATAATACAGTGTTGATATATTCGAGAAGTTTTTTTTATGCAGATACTAAATAAAATTTTACGAACTGAAAAAAATTACCTCTACAGACAATATTATTATATATGTATAATATTTAACAAATACGTTCTGGTTAAGATATAATATAACTATCGTGATTTTAGAAATTTTTCTATTTGAAAAATTTCATAAGTCAATGTTCGATATTTTTTTGTTTATTGTTCAGTAAAATATAAAAATTTTCTCAATTTCTTTTCAGACGCAGAAAATAAAAAATAAATAAAGAAAACTGAAAATAAAAACTATCATTTTGAAACGTTCTCCTACGCATATAATATATAACATGAGAAAAAATAAAAAAAAAATTCGAAACGAACTGTATATAGTTACGTTGTTCAATCTTCAAAATAAATTTATCACATTCAATATATTTTTAATATAATGAATCCCCAATAATTCAAAGTCTAAGAAAATCACCAAAATGTTTGATTGCTGAAAAGAGACGATTCAAATTTTATTAACAAATATTTAACAAATTGCAATTATTTTATCATCAATTTCTAAAATAACGTTAACGGGTTTCATTAACTTTACTTAATCGTTTCGCTCAACTGATTTCAAATAATTAACAAAGTTAAGCGACTATCGATATATTCAATATATGAACATGATTTCTCATCGTTAACCCGAAACTAATAAAAAAAAATCAATCTCAGAATTCAACTCTTTAAAAATCATTTTCTTTTTATTACATAAAAAATAGCGATGATTAAAAAAAAAAACAATTTTTGCAAACCACACTTCGAGAAATTCTGGTGTGTAGTACAAATCCCTAGTCGTTCGGATCGACCTCAATTTATAAATTCGTCTATTTCGAACTCGTGGCGTTAAAGTTGCGAAACACAAAGCCGGGATTCGAAACCGGGAACGGGTTAAAATATATACATATGTAAATAAACGTAAAACCGGGAAACAAAAGGGAAAAAAAGTGTCGTGTTTTGTCTGCAGCGCTAAACAAAAACGGGTTCGATTTTTAGATAAGGGAGTTTCCAGCTGAAAAACAAAATTTTGAAATGGAAATAATAAAAAATGGTGAGGAGTAATTTGGCGCGAACGCGTTGCTCATTAATGCATTTCAAGTTTTTTTTTGTAAAAATAATTCTTTTTTTAGATAGATGTGTCCATTTATTAACGGTGTGTTAAAATAACGCATATCGGGTGCGTTTACGACGCCAGATAAATTACTTTTGATAATAACAAAAATAATATTTATTTTCGTTTTTGAAAACAAACCTTAAAATTTATTCTATTATAAATTTTCGCGTGAAATTTATCGCATCCGAAATAACATTTTTTTTTATTCAATTCTCGGTACGTATATTATCAATGTGAAATTCCGCTGATTCAAATCAGCAAATGCTAATTTCACCTGACTAACCACAAAATTAATCAACTATCACAATGAACAATACGTAAACCGCAAATAATGAACAATTGAAATCCTCAATTCGATCCAGGATATAATAATATAATCAATTTTCATTTTTTACCTACTCATACATTATTCATTCGATAAAAAATCCTGTGAAATTCACATATTTCATTATTGAAGATACTGAAATTGAATTCATAAAAAAATATAACCGTACAATAAAACAATACATTGTTCGGTGCATATTTTGCATTTCGTCAAACCGCAAAAGTTCCTCGCTGAAATTCCGCAAACGGCTAACTTTCAACGAAAGTTAAGTTTCGCGTTCAACTTTGAACTGTCTGTACTTCAAATGCGCAACGATAAATCTGCATAACTTCAAAGCTGCATAGAGTTGAACCTATTGATTTTTTATTGTTAAAATTTCAAGTTTATTTTGGAAATTTGTTAATTGACGATATTTTTTCCAGTCTCCGACCAAGTCTAAGCCGAAAGACGATAGGATAATGATTCTCGATGGGGGTTTTTCATCACAACTTTGTTGTCATCTTGGAGAAGTTGTCGATGGTGATCCATTATGGACAGCTCGATTCTTGGCCACGAATCCCCACGACGTCATCAATACGCATTTGGACTTTTTGAGAGGTAAACATCATATAATTCATTTCAAGAATAAACATCTTCCGTATGATCGAACTCATTGATAATGAATAAATTCAAGAAAAATGCTGCTACGATAAAAATTCGATGACTACTTTATTTAGAATCTACAGTGGTTAAATAAAATAAAAAGCAAAGGGCATAAAGGTTGAAACACGTGTCAGACACGTGTGCCCTTTGAAACGGACGAAGTATTCCCGGAGGTATTCCCAGTCGGTGTTTGGAACCAGCCCAAATATTTCATATATTATAAATATATATATAATACAAATATTCATTTTTGGACTTATCATTATGTGCGTCGTACTTATGGCATAATTGATACTTTTCGACATGTGTATACATTGTGCAAACATGTTTGGACACGTTGTGAACATATTCGCATGCTTATATTGTTTTGGTATATAATATAATTATTTTTTTTTTAATATAAAAATGAAACTAGATATTCTAGCAAATCGCTTAAAATTATAATCGATATTATACGCTTTAATTAATGAATACCTTAGTCGATAATTGTTTTAGTGACATTTAACATGTTCGATATGAAGGATGATGAAATATTCTTGACGAGGTGCGTAATTGCAATAAATTTTTAATTGTTGCATATTTTTATAAAAATAGTACTAGATATGATTATGCGCTTTTTTATCTCATCGAACTACTCTCAATTTTGATAATAATTACATCTTTTTAATCAATTTTGTATAAACATAATATGTTTCAATTTTTTCAATTGTCAATTTTCATTCGATCGTGACAATGCTTGTTGCGCATCGATAGGTCAACTTGTTGCATCGATACATTTCTCTTTTTTTTAATTGAAATGGAAATGCATAGCAACAAACGGTGCATGCACAGTAACGTGTGAATGTTGCTCGTGTACGTATATTTTTTATTATTGCACGTAGATACTTTTCAATTATACTTTATCTGTGTTTATTATCGTCCATTACGTTAACCGTTCAATGACTGAGATTCAATTTTATTTTTATTAATAATAAAATAATTTTTAATGGTATATGAATCCACTATTGTGTTCATTAATTATTTTAAATTCTTAATAAAATTTGTTGTTTTTTTTCGTAATATTTCTACGAAAAAAAAAATATACCAAATTTTAGCTATTACCAAAGTTAAACGATCATTATTCACACATTTTTTTACAAATAACATTAAATGGAAGTTCTATCAAAATATACTGATGATAAAAACTATCTCCAATTTTTATATAATCACCATACATTTTTTTACATAGTAGTCTCTGAAATGTATCACCCGAATAAAAAAAGAATTGATGTACTACCCAGGGTTTTTTTTTAAAGAGGTGCTGGAACATATTTCAATTTTTTATATAACTTCATTTAAATGAAATTTATGAGCAGTTTTTATATGCCCCAATACGCATGAAAAACAAAATTTATTATTAACATTTTTTTTATTTTAGACATGTCAAATTTTAAGAACATTTGTTTTAAAATTTTAATTCTGAATGGTGCCGAAACTCCGTTCCACCGCATTACATGAATAAAAAAGCCCTGGATATACCACCGATTCTTCAATCATCCCTCAAAAGTTAATTTCACCCAAAAATCACACTCAATCGTTCAAAAAACACTCGACTTCAAAAACAGCTTAATCCAAACAACAAATCAACCCGCCTAATCCCCCAGCCTCAATTCCTTCATAAAAGATTGAATCCCAAATCGCTACAACGCCTCCAAACTCCGGCTCATTGTCCCCTCGGCCGAAACAACTCAGCTTTACCGTGTCAAACTCAATTTCGAGTTTCGCACGCGTATTTGCGTACATGTTGGCTTAGTGCTTCATATGCATAATCGCGTTTTGGCGCTCGTTAGGTGGCGCGTGACGACGACGCGCGAAACGGCCGATCGGCCCTTAAAGGGTTAACGCAAAAACGGCGCGAGCCCGTATGTGTGGGGAAAACGAGAAAATTATGCTCCGTTCGTCGCTTTATGCTTCATAAGAGTCTTTGGAATAGTTTGAGTGAAATTGACTCGGTGCTTTTGTTGGAAAAATCATTATACCAGAAGCGATTAGTTTAAGGTGCAAACGACGATTTTTTATTAAAAAAAAAAACGCATTTGATGTTCAGTTCTTATAATAAGGTGGCACGATAACTGGTCCAAAGACAATCTGTCCGATGACAATCCGATGACTTATCCAAGACATATCGTCCAACGACAACTGGTCCAAAACGGGCTAAACGACAATTGGTCCAAAAATTGATATTAAATTGATTATTATTGATTTTCGTTAACTTCAAAAAAACTTTATATTATACATTTTTTTGGCTGATCTTTAGGTTCATAACATAATTGATGTATTTGATGAAGCTGAAATTTACATTGTAAAAATATTGGGAAATAAATAATTGGATAGATCATAAAAATAATATGAAATAATTGATAAATTGGATTTTTATATGACAAATGGTTAGAAGTTAGTGCAATTTTTTTTAATTTAAATATCTAGATTTCGGAAATTTTATAAATAATATTATTTTAAAGACTATATGTACAGTAAACCCCCAATAACATCCACTACCAATATAGTTCAAATACATTCCAATCCAAATTTTTTTCAAATGCATTTGAAACAAGCAACACGTAAAAATGTCCAAAAAAAATTTAAATTGAAAAACCTTAACACTATAACGTGGAATCTATATAGCATGACGTTATAGGGGGGTTTACTGTATTGCTTATTAATATTAACTGTTTTGTTATGTAACCAACTTTATATCAGTTAGTATTGAGCTCAAAATTTTATATGATATAAAAAATGAAAGATAAACTAGTAGTAGTAATAGTAGACAGTTTGATGGTTGAAAAATTGAGTGCTTGTTGATTCATTAAAGAGTTTACATTAAAAGATATCATTAAAATACTGATTAAATTGTTGAGTTCAAATATCATTTTATTTGTCGCCATTTATCAATATTCTACCGAGTTGTGTCAAAATACTTTTCAGTGAAATAACATCATTATAATTAATATCAAAACATATGAATTGAAACCATGAATATAATTCATATATGCAATTATTCTGACATGTCAGAATAATCAAAAAAAAAATTTTTTTCTAGCCGGAGCAGATTTAATAATCACAAATACTTATCAAGCATCAATAGACGGATTTGTACGTTATCTGAACATAACACCTGAAGAGGGACTTGCTTTAATTTATAAAGCTGTAGATTTGGCCAAACAATCCAGAGACATCTATTTAGAAGAATATCCAGACTTAGGTATGTCTATATTACAATTCTTGTTATACAATAAGTTTGAGTATTTTCATAATTTATAAGCTCGGTTTTGTTTATAGAAATACATCCTCTAGTTGTGGGTTCTGTGGGACCTTATGGCGCTCATCTTCATGATGGTTCAGAATACAGTGGCAGTTATGCTGATAATACCACAGTCGAGGTGAGGTGAGTCAGAAATTTTCTGATCCAATGTTAAGAATTTAATTTTTCTTTTACATACAACATCATATTCGATAAAAAATTATTACAAATTTTATGAATTTATGATAAGATTTGGATTATATTTGAATTATTTTACATATGGATTCATTATGGACTTATAACATAATGAAAATAATGTGATTTTTCAAATTACTTTTTTCATAATAAAATGATTACATTTCGACAACGTAACATTGATATGTATGTCACAACACATTATATTACATTATACGATGTATATGTAAGTCGCTACCTGTTGAATTGCATAGTAACTACTGTAATTGAATCAATTGTTCAACACTTTATGTTGCATAACTGGTTCTCTTTTGTTATTTTCGTTAATTTTTTTGTCAGTGTTTATACAGAAAATTATCAGCCTATTTATATTCAAGGTTAAATTTATATTAAACATGCCATTTTGATAATAAAAAAATTGAGCAAACACTTTTTTCTATATGAAAACATTTTAAAATCATTTAATTTTTGCATGTTTTTATAGTTATCGAAAAATGGTTCTCATTTTTTTTTCTGAAAAAGAAATTGTTTGAAAATATTTTCATATAATCTAAAATATTGTTCAGATGATGCGAGAATGGCACAGACCAAGGATAACTGCTTTGATAGACGCAGGAGTTGATTTGCTTGCTTTGGAAACAATACCTTGTCAAGAAGAAGCGGAAATGCTGGTTGAATTGATTAAGGAGTTTCCACATATCAAAGCGTGGCTCGCATTCAGTTGCAAAGTGAGAATAAAAACTCAAATTTTCATAATTTTCAGTTAAATTAGATAAAATAAAAATAAAATACTTTACAGGATGACCAAAGTATAGCACATGGAGAAAGTTTTCAAAAAGTTGCTACCAAGTGCTGGGACAGCAATCCAGAACAACTAGTTGCAGTTGGAGTCAACTGTTTAGGTCCGAGTATGGTCACAAAACTCATAAGTGGCATCAATAAGAGAAGAGGAGACAATAAGATTCCTTTAATAGTATATCCCAACAGCGGAGAAAAATACAATCCCAAATTAGGGTAAGAATAGTTTCTTTAGATCATTTTTGTAGTTTATGTTCCGTAAATATTATATAAATTTTTATCGGTTTTAGTTGGATAGATCGAGAAAAATGTGAACCCGTAGAAGAATTTGTGCCAGAATGGTTAGATTTAGGAGTCAAATATATCGGAGGATGTTGTAGGACATATGCTGCTGATGTATCCCGTATCAAACACCAAGTTCTTAAATGGCAGGCAAGGAATATGCCGAATTCGACAAGTGACTGACATGATGATGATCTCTTGCATATATTTGATGTAAAATATAGCTAGATGGACTTATTGTAAGATTATTTTTTATGCATTTGAAAGAAATTTTTGATACGAATTGTTGACATTAATTACCTCATTCACTTAATCATATGTTCAATTCGAATCATTAAGTTTCAATTATGGACTTATCAATTAAGGTTCTTATATGTATTTTAATACTGATTTCTTCGATATTTTATTTTTGAACATAATGTGGATTTACAAAAAAAGAATACTGAAGTCAAAGATGATTCAATATTGTACTGCATTATTATTTGAAACATATGTTTATTTTTTAATTTCATATAATCATATAAGTGCATATTTCTTCTAGTCATAAATATTGCCAAATGATTTGAAATTGCAATTGAATCTTTTAACATTTTCAAATTGTTTATGAACAAAGAATATATATTTTGCATGTTACCATTTTATATTGAAAATGAATATTGTATTTTTATACTGATATGTATCCAAATTAACAATAAAAGAATAAATATTAAAATGTTTTTTATTAGTATAGGGTCATTACCCTAATTATACTATACCATGCACTTATATTATAGTTGACCATCTCTAAAAAAATGCAAAAATCAAGATTTTTAAAGATGATAATCTTTTAGAAAGGGTGTAATAGATAAATTGATTTTCATTGTAGAGTATAAAAACCTAAATTTTTACGTTTTTCTAATATGAAACAAGAAATATTTAATGAATTATTAAAGAAAAAAGTCACAATGCATACACGATCATTACACGATTATTACACGATTATTTGTTAGTAACAACAATAACTTACATATAATTACGTAAAACCAAAAAAACAAAGAGTTGAGTGTATTTCTAAAAAATACCGAGTTCCATCTATGGATTGTCTATATGTATATTCATTTTATAGTTCTCGTTTCAAAGAAAACACATGTTTTATTTAAAACAGTAGTAAAACAAACATTTCGAAGTAAAAAAACATTATGTAATCACAAAAAAAGTTTGAGAATGTTTGCGAATTATCTGAAAAAAATTGACACTTAGGCATCTCATATAACCTCTGGCTGTCATTTGGAAGTTGGATTACTTACCGGCCGGCACGTAGTCAAACAAATCGGTAAATTTTCTTATATGAATACTCTGTAGTATCGAAAAATTCTTATGAGATGTTATTTCTTTTGATTTTTTCTCACTTTATCTTATTTTTCGCTCTTTATACGCAACACGATAAAGTTTATTTCATAATTTCAGAATAAAAATAAAATAAATCTACTATTCCTTTACATACATGATTGATTCAATAAAAATACATCAATCAATATTGCTTATCTTTTATCATGAATCTAATAAAAAACTGAAACTCTACATTCATAAATTTATTTTCACTATTATAAATTACTTAAATCAAAATTTCATTCCAGATTTCAATTTAGCTTTTATCAAATCACAGTTGTGTTATCTTTGAGTGGAAAAACAACATTCCATATGTATTTCCTCTTCACAAATAACTTTACCTCTTCATTGCATTCTGTTACAAATTTGCCACAACCTCTAAAATGTAATTGTATTTCCATATATGTAGCTATAAAAATCCATTGATTTTATAATTTTTCAAATTCATCACATTCTATTTGTACTGAAAAATCATAATATGAACAATTGAGGTGCTAAGCTCTCCAAAAATAAATTTTATTTATTTCTTCACTATTATTCTTCTTTCATAATATAGAATAGAAATTACTAAGAAAAATAAAAATTCATGTAATTAAGAGTTAAATTAAATAAAAATTGATCACTTTACTGTTTTTCAAGTATCAAAATGAACATCAGATCGTTGGATGGTGGTCTCGCTACCATATTAGAAAAGTATGTGGGTGAAATTGATGGAGATCCTTTATGGACAGCAAAATTTATTGTAATGAAGCCTGACGATATCATAAAATCACATCTGGATTTCTTAAATGGTACGTTTTTGTAATTATGTTATTATCATTATAATGAAAATATATTAATTACTATCAAATACAGCTGGTGCTGAAATGATCGAGACTTACTCGTACCAAGCATTCGTACAAGGTTACATGAAGTATATGAACGTGAGCGAAGAACAGGCCTTGAGCTATGTAAGAAAAGCTGGCGAATTAGCCATAGAAGCAAAAAATAGATTCCTCAAAGAAAACCCAAGTTTGTATTGTAAAAAAATATATACCTATCAACAGTTCTATGATGTATTTGAATAATTACTTATTTCATTTAAGATGCGAATATCGACGTTGTCGGCTCAATCGGACCATATGGAGCATTTCTTCACGACGGTTCAGAATATACTGGGGCTTATCCTGAATCAGTGACTGGAGAAGTATTGAAGACATCAATCAGTCTTACATATTTTATAATGTATCATTGTAATACTCTTTTTTTCAGATGATAAAAGATATACAGCGTCCTCGTGTAAAAGAATTAATAAAAGCAGGAGTAAAAACGTTTGCATTTGAAACTATTCCATTGAAAAAAGAAGCTGTAGCTATTGTAGAACTTTTGGGAGAATTTCCCGATATAAAAGCCTGGATTTCATTTTCTTGCAAAGTATAACTATTTCATTTAACAAATTATAAATCGAATTCGTTTTATATTCATAACATTTATTCAGGACGATAAATGCATATCATCCGGTGAAGACTTCAAAGAAACTGCTGTATATTGTTACAACAAAAATCCCAAACAAATCATTGCAGTTGGAGTTAACTGTTTGAATCCTGCATTCGTCCATAACTTATTCAGTGGTATAAATGAGGGCCGTGATGAGAAAAATCTAATACCATTGGTAATTTACTCAAATAGTGGAGAAGAATTCACTGCCGGGGAAGGGTAAGTTGAACAACTGTCAACATTCTTTTTTGAACAATGATAACATATCTTTCTTTAGGTATAAATGGTCGTCGAATGAACCTCCGAAACCATTGTACTCATTTGTGAAAGATTGGGTCGATTTGGGTGCTCGTTATGTTGGAGGATGTTGCCGCACAACTTTGAAAGATGTTAAAGAAATCAGGCAAGAGGTTGATAAATTGAGATCTGCATAAATAAAAGCTTATAATTTCAAAAATATTTCATATATTTTTTCAAATAAAATGTTTTATATTATATACATACATTGATATTAAAGTTCATTATAATAAAATAAACGATCTTTGGAACAACTGATTACTTTTAATTAAAAAGAAATTGATCCATATGTATAAAAGTTATTTACAAAAAATTACACTTAAAGATATGAAATTATCATTCGTTAACACTACAAAACATGTGTGAAACGATTTGGCAACAAATACTTAATTTGTGACTGTAAAAATAAGTATTTATAAGGACAGTCACATAAATACAATTATCATCATTATTTTATATAAATTTGTTGATAAATTGAACAATTCTAATATAGTTTCAATATGAAAACTTTAACAAATAAAATATAAAAATATTACCTTATCTAACACATAAACATTTCGAAACATTATTGAATACAAAAAAAACTTACATGAACACAAGAAATTTAGACATCATTGAACATTCGTGATACATATAAAAAAAATGTATCGTAGAAAAAAAAAAACAATTTAGCATCATAATACTGACCGAGAAATGCAGAAAATACTGATGTAACATTTGTTCAAAATATGGCAAGTGTTAATAATATAAAAATTCAGTCTTAAAATATGTATTTTACATAATATCTGAACGCATCAACAATTACTCTCTTTGGCGTCCCGCAAAATGGCACCGTTTGGCGCTAGAGCTGCGACGTTCGAAAGGATCCTCTCTTGCCGGTATTCGTCCATTTCGGCTCTGATCAACTTCATCTCGTTCTTCAAATACTTCACCTCGGCCTGCAGATTGACGACGGTCGCCAACAAGCTCGACGGACCCCTCGACATGTTGTGGAGTGGCAACGACGGAGACCGCACCAGCCAATCCTTTCCTCCGCGCATGGCAATGTCTTCTTCCCATTCTAACTCATATTATCAACGGTTATACAAAGTCTACGAATATATTTATGCAAGTGAAGATGTTAATGGTGTGTATAAATACTTTTCGACTACGTTTTGATCAAAGTACCCAGATAAAGCAGGACAGGATCAAGCATGCATAAATGCAAAGACAGCACATAGTGATAATACTTTATTCGATAATAATCAATATAATGTTATATGTGTGCGCACTGTTGATGCAGTAAATTCATTTTTTAATGAGTACGGCTACTAGATACTGAACCATCACCATAAATTATATTGCGGCCGCACGTTTGTCTGTATCAACATGTTCCACATATATAATTATACATAATGAGTAACTATAATTTTCAAACAATCGATAATTTGAAAAATATATTCAAAAGTAACAATATATATATACATATTCGATATAAAAAAATACATAATATATGACAAAAGTGAATGTATATAATCTATTATAATTGTGATCGGTAGATGAGTATCACGAAATGTATGCACACATTAGTGATTATAACTTATAACAATTATAAGTTATAAGCAATAATTATAGGTTATGTTTTAAAATAGAATTTTTTTTCAAATAATATGAACGGTAAACATCAAATACTGGTTACAAATACATTTTGATAATACTTTTTAAAAGCACACATACATGTGTATTCCAACAGATAAATTAACTGATTTATAATATGAATAATAACATTCAATAAAATGTTCTATATGCAAGCGATACTTTTAAAACATCGAATCACGATTAAGATATATGTAGTTTAAATACTTTTTATTTTTCAATAAATGGAGTTAAATATATAGAGTCCGATATATATGTGACTCGTAATATACATAATATGCAGCTTACTATTTGTTAACATTGTAAAGAAAATATATATAAATATGTATAATTAATCACAGAACAATCATCTACCTCATCGAATAAGGCTTATTTTTGGCACTTTATTTCACTAAGTCTTTACTTAATTAGTACGTTTTTTGGTTTTAGTAAATTACAAAGAAAAAACACGTATTCCACTACTAGGTGGGGTCATCTTTAAATTATATAAAATTTAAACACTATCAAGTTAGTAATACACAACGTAAAATATCAAAACTTTGAATCATCATAAACGACTGTCAACAGTCGTTATTTAAACAAACAATTATACCAAGTCAAAGTAAATACTTGTGTTACTGTGAACATCTCAAATATTTAAAAAAATCTGAAATAGACATCATATCAAAGCGCTAAACTTAACAATATATTATATGTAGAAAACAAATTTTATATTTTGAAAGATTTCTAAATTTTGTCTAGTTGAAGTTTCATGTAATATATAATTTTAAACGAAGAAAAATAGCAAAACGCTTAAATATTATTATTTTTTAATAGAGGAACGTTTCGCATAAGAATCAAATTCTAATCTACACATGAATGATACGACAAATTCGTAGAAAACCAATCAATTAATTTTTCAAAAATTTACAAGCCACAATTTGATCGTTTTGATTGCATTCTGTAATTTTAGACTTTCACAGTAACCAACATATGTCAAAAAACTTACGATATTGACTACAGACTTAAATAATAATTCTGTTATAAGAGTATGTATAATCAGTCAAGAGTTCATTGAGAGTGAGAGGAAAAAATTACGGTTAACGACATGCTCATTTCGACAGTTAGTAGAATTAATCGAGAAAAAAGCGTTTTCAAAGTGAGTATAGAAATACTATCAATAATACTGTCAGCGTATAAAATATATATATATTCAAAAAGGCAACACCACAGTTTATTATTATGAACATATATAAAAACAAAAAAGCAATCGAAAACCAGCAACAAACACACACGCACACACAAAATATCGAATGCATTAGAGAACAAATCAGTCGACCCATTAATTTATTAATCGAAATGATGAGTTTTCCTCAACTGTTTAACAAACGATCCACAACACCAAGCCGAAGCCAACGGCAGGGACGGAGCTCGTGCCGGTAGCAGCACGGCTCCGCGTCCTGAACGCGAACCGCTGCCGAGCAAAGGACTCGAAGCACACCTCGAAGGACTAATGTCCAACAAAGGAGCCGAACGCCTCAAAGGACTGCTGCTATCGCATCGGCCCAATTCGGCTGTTATAATAGAAGGATTAGATCGGTTTAGTTTCATTTTTCGTTCGGTTAATAGCTTTTTAGACTCGGGCACTCTGCGCGAGCCCCCGACGCAATCTATGGGCGTCACCACCGTGTTGTTACGTTTGATTTTATTGCCGCCCTTGGTGTGGAGCGGCTTTAGGTTATAGCACACGTCGAACTCGGACATGTGCTGGTGGTGTTTGTTATTCGTATTTGGGTGAGATTTATTAGTGGTGTGTGCGTGTGTTTGTACGTTACCGTACGACAAACGGCCCAGGTCTACTGCAGGAGATGTCGTATGACAGCCGCATGGAACAAAACAATTTATAAACTTGAAATAACAGTTTCACAAACATAATCTGTAGCGCAACATTTAGAAACACAAATAGCACAAATACGATGTAAATACATTTTTTTTTCTTTGATAAATATATTTAATTAAGTAACAGATGCCAATAAATGGCAAAGCTATGGCACTAGCACAGAGGCAACACGAAACCTTTTTTTTTTGTATAATTCATCTTATTGCTTGAAAAATTCAGATGTTATGAATTTTTTTGTACTCGTTATTAACTTTAATATATCACAGTTAATAAAACTTTGTTTTTTTTTTGTTGAAAATCAAATAACTTCTAATAGAATCATCATATGCATAAACTACATTAGCTTAATATTTTATAAATCGAAAGGTCAAATTTTGTTCATTTTGAATGTTGCGCATATGACATTTATATATACTCATAATTGACTAGCATATCGCCTTAGTTCTTATATTATGACTATTCAAGAAACCAACTAAAGATTCTGTGTCTTGATTTACTCTGACGCCTTCTCGCTGACTCCATTATCTCCAGTGGAATATTTGGAACTAAGCCACGCAAGAAAAAGATGTTAGTAAATTTTAACTACACTACTTGTTTTCAATTTTCAATCGTAAATTCATAATCTTAATAAACAATCAAAGCACATTAGAAAATCGGTGATTTGTATTAAACAAATTTATTATCACTTCTGATAACATGAACATACACCAGAGCATATCGTACATAAACCAAAACCAACATGAAACATTCTAACCCATATGAATCACTATAGAAGTTATTCAAATTGATTCAAAAGATTATTATTGACAAAATGGTTATTTTTTTAAATAAAAGTCATGAATAACTAGGGTGACCATATTTCCCAGAACCCAAAACAGGATGGTCCACAAAAAAAGTGTCGTTCCCCCCCTCCCTTATATAAAAAATATTTGTTACACGTTCAAAAGTTTTTCCTCAATTAATACCGTTAAGGAAATATATAAATGTCTTAGAACTATGTAAAACAAGCTAAAAAGGTGCCACAGGTGAAAAATTTTTCTCAAATGTTTTACTCAATCAAACTATATATACCAAAAACAATCAATTTACTAAATTTTTATCAACAGGACTTTTTTTCTTTGGTTAATTTATTAATATTTTTAAAACAAATTTTTGCATAATCATGGCAAAAAAAGTGCTGCAGATGAAATTTTTTTTCAAACATCTTATTTGTCAATCAAACTATATCACTATAAAACCATCAATTTACTTTTTTCTTTGGTTTATTTTTTTAATATTTCCACCAATTTTTTTCGTATATTCAGAAAAGTAACTACATTTATATGCATAAACTAGAAAAACGGGACCAATCAAGAAAATTCACGAAAACGACGGGACGAACGCAAGACATGACAAAAACGGGACTGTCCCGGCAAAAACGGGACATATGGTCAGCCTATGAATAACTTATATATAAATAATTCATAATTCAACCATAACACCTCAACGCTAACCATCACCACATTCTAGATTAAGATATAGCTTGAGCAGCACAATCATACAATTCAAACACGCACCATGTTAATATTAATATTATATTAAATTTACCTAAGTAATAGATTCATGCATCTGTGCAAATTAATATCGTAAATAGCAGAATTGTTTGAAAATATTATTTAATGAGAAATATTATGAAGTATTATAGATTAAAATATTAGCTCACCGGAGTTAACTGCCTTTCGTGACCTGGCCGATGTGCAATAAGCCTCGATGACACGCAGAATTAAAGCGTCTTCTTCGTACGAGTTAATCTTCCTCTGCATGGGTGCGTATGGGTTGACATTATTACTTCCGCTATCTTCGTTCAAACTAGAAGCAGCCAACGGACGTAAAGGAGGTGCTGGTCGCAAATTTTTAATACTCCAACCTAATTTGTATACATTTTTCTATAGATTTCAATTAATCGAACGAACTGTACAGAATACAAATATAATATAATACCTTCGTGAACACTGTTTGGTGAAAACTTTTGAGAAAAATCTGAAATTTTCGAAGAAAAGGAAGACGTTGCTGTAATCCTGGACGAATTGATAGGCGATGTGTTTTGAGCTGATATCGCATCACAAGATGATTGGATCCAATTGTTTTTGTCGCTTTGAAAACTCTTTTGCTTTTGTTGCTGATATAAATACTGTGTATAACTGTGGTGATTGTTGAACGAATGCGAACGTTTATGATTTGTGTTTCCTTGACCGGATATCGTGTTGTTCGGTGAACTGTCCGTCGGTGACATCTATGAACAAAAGAGAACTTAGTCAAATTTATACTCTGAAACTAATGATATGACAAATATAATTGGGAAAAAACGGGATCATTGATCGAATAATTTCAATGATATTCAACTTGCAAACTTTATCTACATATGATATTGTTTATATATTTTATGCTACATTTGTATAGCCACTTTGTTCATGAACGAAGCAAAGAGTGTTGCTTTGTCAATGAAATTCAACATTTGGTGGGGTATAGGCACCATGTAGTGTAGGTGCATCAAAGGTACATCATTTAACGTCTTCTGGCAAATGACAGAAGATACGTCTTACAACATACTTAGGGAAGGCATTAAAATTTCCTTGGCGAAAAGAGGTTAACCATCACGGTCATAAGGCATGTCGACTGTTGACAGAAGACATTAAATGATGCACCTAAACACCACTAGATGTTAAATTTCATAGACAAAGCAATATTCTATACTTTGTTCATGGACGAAGCGATGGACGGAACATGTACTATTCGAAAAATTATTTGTTTAAAGAAAGCCAGTGCTCACCACCTATCACAATATTAGACTAAACATAAAAATACGGTTGGTACAAAACGGATTAAAATGAATTTTAATTGGAACATTAAATACACATGCATCGACGATTGATCGGTATCGATGAACGTGAAGTTAATAATGAAGTATTAAATGTTAAAGTGATGTATGAATCAAGAAAAAAGAACACATATTTGTTAGCGTGGGTATACAAAGTTTATCACAGGCAAGGATCAAACACTCAAAAGCACTGACAAGTGAAAAAAAATTGTAAAAAAGGCGCCAGACAAAAAAAAACAGTGCTCGTGCAGTAGTTATCCTTGCCTGATGAAGTGATGACGGTGATGGGCAACTTGGCTTTCATCCACCAGTGCGCATACAAGTCAGAGCGGTATAAGACGCGTTCAGTCTGTGCGCTCATTACTGTCGAATACTTCTTGGCTAAATCTTCACTTTTCGAACGTATGCGACGACTACTCGTCGAAGCCTCCGAATTTTCTTTCAACAACTTAGGTTTTGAGTCCACTTTAGTCGATCTCGAAGACCTCATTACGACAGGTTCGTTTTCATCTTTAATCAGCCGCACGTGATAATGCTTGCTAGGCTTTTCTAATTTGATAACGCTTATGTTAGGGTTGCTCCAACCGTGATGTAACGCGGCCTCCCTCACGTTTCTCGGAGTCAGATTGTTACGAGAGGGTTTCCGATACAAACAAGGAGCGTTATCCGACCTGTCCGCCATCGTAGACGATTGAGGAATGCTGTTGACGAAACTGGTCGTGACCGAATCCAAGTTTCGACTGGTCACGTTTTCGGATGTTCGAGGCGTAGAAAACGGCGAAGTACAAGGGCACTGTTCTTCAAATTTGGCAGCTTCTAGATCAGAGATCAATCTGTTCTTCATATAGTTTATTTTGCTTATTTCACCCGTCGACATACTGTAGTCATTGTATAAGTTTTTAGGATATGTAGTTTCATGGAGCGACCTAGTTTCGCAATGTGAATATAACGAATCTGATCGATGAGGGATTTCTGGAGAAGCTAAATTGCAACTGCCAGCAACTCCTGAATCTGACGAACGAGGACTGTGACATTGCAATCTCTCACAACAAGAGCACTTCTTATTGTATTCGTTGAACGTTGTATTAGTGAAACTGCAACTGACACATTTTCTAGAATCGCTCTCGACTATTCTACGATTAGATGTGCTGGGTGAGTTTTCTTTAGAAAACATTTCTTTAGACATAGAACGCCGAATCTTCTTATCGGAATTGAATAAATGCTTTTCGAAACTGGATTGTGCGGCTAAATCGTTGTTTCTAAACATTGGAGGAGGATCTAAAATTACTCTGACGACAGTATCCTGACTGACATCACTTGAAGTAGATTCTGAGGTAGATAGTTCACATGGAAGTCTAAGATTATGTTTATTCTCGTAATCAGATGATAATTGATTGAATTGTTCATCATTTTTTGAATACTTTGATGAAACTTTTGGCATATTTTCTAATTCACTTGAATTAGAACATACAGTTTTCGTATTATTATTTTCGTATGGATACCATCCCGGTGTGCATACGGATGTTAAGGAAGAATCGTTGAATTTGTTCGCTACAAACTTTGTCGGACAACTGTGCCTCATGAGATTCATTCTACTAAATTTCTCGTAACCCATTGTTTCAATCGCCATATTTTGATCTAAATTTACAAGATCCTCACATGCCATATAAGGCTTTGGTTGACCGCAGTCAAAACTGGAATTATTAGATTCTTCTGAATATTGGTTCATGAAACACAGGGGCATTTTTTTCGGGACTTCTTCATTACTATCTACAGATGAATCGGGCATTATCTTTATTATTGGAGGATCCTCAGATTTTATATCGAGTTTAAGCTTCAATTTGTCGACTCCTTCGAAAATTTCATGTGTGCAATCGACAACGCGCACATCATTGCTATTTTCATCCGTTTTGCTGGTATTGTAATATCGAATGTAGCCGAAAGGGTTACACGATGCATTACTTCCGACAGACGATGTACTTTTATGACTTTCTAAATCCAATGCATTTTGTCTAGATATTTTTCCATTAATGACATCATATTCAGCCGACTGATCGGCACCGCTCGAAGTTTCTTCACTGTCTGTATCAGTTTCGCTTTCAGAATCGCTCTCGACTAAGCCTCTATTATTCAAGCGCAAAGTCACTTGATTGGTATGACGATTCCTGAACTTCACTGAAGAAAAGTTTACAGTCGTTCGAGGCTCTATATATAAAAGCTGTTTCAAAATGTTACGAGTTATAACTCGTAAACGAACGAGCTTAGCAAAATATTTAGAAAGAGCAGCATATGGTGAAGCTGACGGATAAGTCGAAGGTGGCATAGTCACGTGATACAAGCTGTCCCGAGGATTCCTCGGCCTACCATTTGAATCTCTCGATTGCTAATTTCAGAATCATTAAAATATATTGGAAACATATATATAAATATAAAAACTGAAAGGTATATAAAAATAAATTTAATTAAAAAAAACATACTTGAGAGAGAGAATGCGGCAAACTTCCACTGGTCATGGTATTTCGAATATCAGGATTCAAATGTTGGGACAACAAACTGACCCATTTTTCGGCATCGGCATTACTTTGACATACGGCTACAATACTGTCGATAAGAGCACCTCGTATTTCAAAAGCATTTTTTCTATTTTCGGTATCTTCTAATTTTGCTACTGAAATACCAGTCAACGGCAAACACCCCTGCAAAAATCATCTCATCGTAACACGTTGACTTCCTAAGTGTAAAAAATCTTGTATATTGCAATACCTCATAAACAAACGCACTCATCCTCCGACTAACGGACAATATGAGTAACGTAGACGGAAACAAAACGAAATATCTATCAGCGTGCGTATCACCGAGGGCGACTCCACCCATATGTAAAACCTCCCCGAGAGACGCAAGATCTTTGGCACCTCCTATACTTTGCCATCCTCGAACTGCTCCAGTTACTACTTGAAGTTCTAATTCCTTCTGCCTCCGAGTAGCTGCACAGGTCGACTATGAAAATATCAAATAAATTATTTCATGAAAACATCGAATAATTATTACATATATTAACACTTTACCGGCCGACTATTGAAACTGCTAGACTTACGCCAACGACTGCACGTTTTTGCGCAAAATTGCATTTTTCAACGCAACCTACTTTAATCGTCTAACTATTTATCGTTTATAATCGTTTAACTATTTTTTATTTATTTATAAATTTTCACAAAACTTTCAGAAATTATTCAATATGAATGCATTCAAATGTTGATGTAAAGAAAAGTACATTTTTTCAATTAATTTAATCAAGAAATACATACAAATAATTATAATGAAAATAATATTTGAAAAAAGTTGAAAACTACTGACTAATTGAATTAATTTTATCTTACAATTAGGTCTAATAAATTAAGCTAAATAAACACATGGATCAGATCATTTTACAAAAGCTAATATCAAAAATAGTATGTGCGAAAAAAATACGAAGTTTTAAAATGATTGCTATCTCTCGAAAATAAAAAAGATGAATATATTTTATCATTCATTCATTTTTCATTCATTTGTCAAAATTTCAAAGTATAAACAAAGTATAATCGTATATTGACGAGCAAAGTCGGATATATTTGAGGATGCAACATTCACGTCCGCGGTTGTTTGTGTAAAAGAATCTGAGGACGCGATTTTAGAATATGCGGTTGGTAAAATTTTATTGTTGATTACTTACTGCGATATCTTTATAAACAGCAACGGCACGGTGAGTGTCGCCTCTATCTGGGTGAGATTCGAGAACGTGACGACCCAATTCTTGCAGCATAGCAGCATATTTATCTAGTCGACGGAAAGGTTTACTTAAGCCTGTTGTTAGGACTAATATTCCTGGACATACTGCGCCACACTTTTCCATAAAGTTATTCAACTCTTCTCTGAAATATTTGATAAATTTATTAAAATAGTTTGAATACGCAATTACAAAACTAAATACAACGTACTTGTATTTATCCAATATGCACACAGCTCTCGGGTGTGATCCACAATACGTTTGATGGACGGATTTAATCTTTGGGGCCCACTGCAAAAACAAACCGCCGACTCTTTGATCGGCACCGGTTTTGGAACCGCATTCTTCGACCAAAGCGAGCAACTCCTCATGCGTATTTAAAATCTCTAATATATTTCCCGTAAGTTGTTTGTATTCATCCTTAGTCAAACTAAAAACGGATAATAAATAAGAATTTTGGGAATGACGACGATCGTTTGTTAAAATTTTCGATATTTACATGTCGCTTTTTTCTAAAGGTTGTAAAAAATTAATAATAAGACCCTGCAATTCAGCTACGTGTGCCTTTTCCGAGTCGATGATATCTTTTAATACTACGTTTCTGAAGTTTTGTACCTCTGCTGGTGTTCGTACAGGTGAAGTCGTTGCTGATCCGTTAACATCTAAAAAAAAAATTGGTTTATTATTTTTTTTTATTTGTGTACATTCTAAATTTTTTTGCGAAATTTCTATGTTTGCATATATAGCACTCTGCTAAATTTTTTTTTCAAATTCAATCTTTTTCCTTTTGATTGTCTTTGTTTCAAATAGTCATGCAGTTGGTATTTCATCCTGTTCACATTTGCGGCATTGCCATCTTTTATTTACATTCATTCTAATACATACCTATTCATTTTAAAGTGCAGATATATTTTTAATGCATTTATTTTATTTGACGCACATATTAATTGTTTCTAATTGTTACAGTCAAAGTGTATCATTTAAAATATATTTTATCTCTAACCCACGTAGTTATTTCGTCTGACACAATGGAAACATGATTTAACTGATCAGTCAGACAATGTGTATTTTAACGTCAACTAACAAGCCAGTGTTGCCAACCCCACTGGTGAACCGTCTTGAAGTCGCATGTATTTAGTGGTTGAAACATCGGGAAGAATGATTATAATTAATAGTTAAATTCAATATAAATCTAGATAGTATATCGTTCCTGAATTGTTGAAAGAAAAAATGACAATTTACTCAAAAAAAAACACAAAGAAACGATAAATATGGTTAAGTCGAGTTAGTTACATCAAGTAATTAAGTATAATTTCAGTAGTTTTCTAAAGGTTTTTGAATTTTGAACCATTTTTCGATTAAATAACATAAGTAAAAACAGACGTCATAAGTATCATGCTTGGGTTAGGTTGGGTTAGCGTTATAGCTCGAGTTGTGAAAACGTGTTCAAAACAAACTCTCGAAGATCGAACTAACAATAAAAGTAGACCCTACGTGTATTTCTCGATCATTAATTAACATAACAATTTCCACCTTATTGATATTAGCATAAGAACGTTATCTGTTAAATTGTCGTACTACACTAACAATTGGACTAGAGCTGTTACAAGGTGTATAAACAGACTAGTTCGTTCGTGAAAAAACAAAGCGGACACTCAAACTGTAACATATTCAAATACAAATCATCTAAAACGTCAAACAAAATATACTTTAATGATACAATTTAACTGTAACATATATAAACCCAAACAAAACAAAGAAAATCACAACATTTTACGATAATACCTTTGAACTCCTTGACATAGTTACTCGGAAACCAGCCGGTGGTCTCGCCCAAAGTCCCCTCCCACCAGCCGCCCTCTTCTCGTTGTGTAACCGTAATAATATCGCCTTTCTTAAAGCACAACTCGTCGTTATTCTTCCCCTTGAACGTGTAGATCGCCTGCACCATGTTCGTGTCGTTGGACATCTTGCATTTGCCGCTCGCTTACGAAACCGGCCGCCGAAAAAGAGGAAACATCGATCTGAAACGGGGAATTTGATGATATTAGCGACTTCGGCGAATCGATATGGAAAACTGTCATCGACGAGAGTGAAAGAATCGCCGCGGACTTACTAACATTCTTGGCAAACGGTCTACAAATTTTGGAGGGGAGCCAACGCGTCGCGGAAAAAGAATGCACATACACACGTATAAAGTAAACGAGTGCTAAACACTCTAATATACTGTGTAGACTGCACACTTCTATAATGCAAATATTTATTTCTATGCTTTTATTCAATGGAAAAATCGAGTTTATCGTCGATTTTTATTTCGACACGTGCTATTATTTACTAAACGCCTTTTTTTGTAAATATCGGTCGAATATAAATTTCATTAATATAAATATTTTATTTAAATGTGCCGAATTATGTTTTATTTTTGAATAGCTGAACCCGGCAGACGTTATCCTGCCATCATGACAGCTTGATATGATTCTATGAATTGCGTAACCAAGGCAACTAAATTCAACAAATGACAGATCAAACTGAATTTTTTTCTGAATTTAATTTAATTTTTTTTTTTGGTTTTAATGATACAAAAACTTCTCGACAAAAAATACATATGCATGCCAATTTTTACGGCGATCGGTCGAACGATTTTGAAGTGAAACGGCATCAAATATACAAACAAACATACATCCATTTTTATATATATATAGATGTAGATATAACGGATATTTAAAGGGTGCGTGATTGTTCCAAAATCAAATGATACATTAACGAAGTAAACGATTTTATAAAGGCAAAAAATTAAAAGGTTAGAATTTTAACCATGTTTTGGTCTGAATATTTTGGTTAGGATTTTAATCAAAAACGGTCAGAATTTAATAACATAATGGTCAGAATAGGTTAGGTTAGGGTTTTTAATATTATTCTGAAAATTTAATATAAATTCTGACCGTTCAATATTTATTCTGATCTTTTTGATTAAAATTCTGACCAAAACATGATTTAAATTCTGACCAATGTCAAATAAATTCTGATAAATGGGATAAAAATCCTGAGCAAAATCGTATTTAAATTCTGACCATTTAAATAGTAGCCTTTACTAAATGCCTATTTTTTGTAAATATTTGTAGAATATAAATTTCATTAATGTAAATATTTTATTTAAACGTGCCGGATTATACGTTTTATTTTAGAATGTAGATTTAAAGCATACGTGACCGTTCCAAAATCGAATGACACATTAACGAAGTAAACAATTTTATAAATAACGCATTCGAGCTTTGGTCATTCTTTATTTCGAACAAAAATTATCGATCAGATAAACATGCCTTTCCGAGAATTTCAACAGATCATACAAGGATATTTGTACTGACATGTTTACGGGAGCAATAAAATTAGCACACAAACACATCTTTAAATAACAAAAAAATTGATACGGACTAATTAAAGTGTTTTCATCATAATAAAGTTGTATATATTGGATTCGATGTTGTTTTATGATAGAAATCAAATAGAAATGTGATGCTTAAATAGATTTTGGTAGAAAAAAATAGAAAATAGATATGTGTATAGGTTTTTGTGGGATGTATGGTGATGAATATGAGATGGAATTGTATGGTGTGTGTGTGTAATTGTGGTGTAGTGTGAAAGTTTCGAGTGACAGGGGGGCGGAGTCTCACCTGTGGGGGCTGTGGGGCTCCTCGATCCGCACCCGAGCGCTCGCAGCGCCGACAACACTGCGGTGTGACTTCGTTCGTGTTGCCAATATGAGCGCGGGATGTTTTAGTGACACGTCTAATTATGTTAGTGAAATAAAATCGTTGTTGGAACATGGAAAATGGTTAAGAAATTCAGAAAAAATGTCGTTTCTTTTATTTTCTACGACTTTGAACCCTGATTTGTGATTTCCGGACATTTGACCAAATGAAGCAAGCACGCGCGACCCAAGCACAAATGACGCAAGAGCAAATTTTTCGAATTTTCAAATTAAAATTGAATACGAGACAATTTTTTTTACACCGGAAGCATGATTTTTTTTTAAATAATACGATCATCATGAATATGACGTTACTTACGGAATTAGAAAATATATGAAAATATTATAAAAATTACTTTTACTTGATTTGTTTTTTAAAAAATTTTTGAAAAAGAAATTGGGAGGGGGGGTGGAAAAATCGAGCATTCCGGCAATATTTTTTATAGCACTAACTACATCACTGGTTATAGTATACGTACACAACATTCTGTCAGTACCAAAGTTCTATTTCTTGTTAACCGATTTCTACTATAATATAATTATTATCATTTTGATAAAAGCATTAACGTAAACACTCGAAGTTCGTTTCATAGCCCTGATCATTGGTAGCGAACTTACCGTAAATGATTTCGTTTTTTATTGTAATCATTAAATTTTTGATGCTGTATATAAAGAAAACAATAAGAAATAAAAAAAGTAAGTAAAAAATATTTTTATTCAATTTATTATAAATATAATGATCCTAAAAATTGGAATAACATATGTGGATAGAAAAAAAAATCGGAAATAGTACTAATAGAAAATAGGGAGCAATAAAAGAATGAAATCAATACAAAATGAATAGATATTTAGGTACAATTTTTTTTTAAACCGACAGAAATGAAAGAAAATTGAAACATTTTTTATAAAATTTCTTTAATCGACGTTTTAATAATTAAAAAAACACAGATTTTCCAAATAATTCTACTAATCTGAACAATGATCGAATTACAAAATACTATGGTGAATATTTATAATAATTTATTATTCGAATTATTTTTTCGATTTTTATTTTACTATTTGTTGAACATTTTTTATTAACGAATTATATTTCTAACTTCTTCATCATCCAATGGAAAAAGCTCAGAATCGAAAACGACATAGTGAGCGGAACTGCTGAAGCCTTCAACCACGCCCAAATGCTGAAATCAAATTGAAATTTTGCGAAAACGAATTATACAACAGAATTCATAAAATATCACTCACTCGTATGGTTGGTCTGATACATAAAACGGACTTGTTTTTATTTCTCCACACGAATCGATTACGATTTCATAAGTTGGCCTATCATCCACGTCAGTGGATGTATGTTCAATTAAGTGAATAATATTTTGTCCTTCGACTACCTATTATAATAAAATATTAAAAGTTTGTCGTATACGTTTATTTAAAAACCACTTTCGTAGTCTTTTCACCTTTCCGAAAATGGTATGTTGTCCATTCAGCCAAGGTGTCGGTATGGTGTTGATGAAAAATTGACATCCGTTTGTGTCTCTGCCTAAAACATAAACATTGATAAATAAATTTCTAATTGAAACCATTTTTCAATAGTATAATACCTTTGTTAGCCATGGAAATGAGTCCGGATATTTCGTAAGTTGTTTCTAAATTTTCATCTTCGAATTCTGGTCCATAAATGCTAATCGATCCAGATCCATTATTGTATACAATATCTCCACCTGGATCAATTTAATATTAATTACAACTCACAATCAAAAATAAATAACTAAATACATGTAATTAAATTTTTTTTTCAACCTTGGATCATAAATCTTTTTATAATTCTATGAAACTTTGTTCCAGCATAAGTTTTTCCATCGATTCCTTTAGTGGCAATGTATTTGAAATTTTCCACAGTTTTCGGGGCGACTTCTCCAAAAAGTCCAATTATTACTCTTCCGAGGGGTTCGTTTTCCTTAGAAATGTCAAAATAGACTTGATCGGTTACCTTGAAATGTGAAGCCTAACGAAAATCCATAAAATATAATATTACGAGGACGTTTTCATATAAATTCAAGTAGATATTTGAAATTTAAATACCTGACAAAATCGACTAGCGGAAAATATAATTATAAACGTTAAAGATATTTTCCAAATCATCGTGGAAACTGTTGAATGTATAACTATTCGAGAAGCACTAATGTAAAATGTATCCAATAATCGATTACTGAAACCTTACAAACATCTGATCAAATCGGATTAAGCTATTATACCTATTAGGTACTGTAAATATAATACATACCACATATACCTACGAGTCGGGTTTTTTCATACGTGCCTAAAAGCGCGAATTTAAGTTTTATTTCAAAAATTATCTATATGGATTAGTATTTGATATATAGTGGAACCTTTATTAGTCGAGTTGATATTTTTTTAAATAGCAGATTTTAAGTTGTCTTTACGTAACACGCGTCGAACAATATACGAGTATGTAACAAAATTACGTTGACTTATAACAGGCTCAACTATGAGAGTGCTCAAACTAAAACCTGGAAGAAATTTTATTCCTGAAATGGTAGATTTTATAAATTATAAATTTTCTAGTTATTAATTCAATGTTTACACGCTGTTTAATATTACAGAAGCAGAGGTTCAGAATACGCGTTGACAAAATCGGTTATAAAGAATAAACAAACGTTTGTTCGTTTGCTATAGAAGTCAACCATTTTTTAAAGAATTTCATAATTTCGGGACCTTTATAAAGAGGGCGGGCAGGACGGGTGGAAGGAAAAAATTATGTAAAAAAAAATTCATTAATTAGCGGCTATGAAATGGACTTGAATTTTTACGTAAATGATTTTATCAAAATTATGATAATGATACTATAGTGGAAATCGCTTATAGTAAAAAATTGGTTAGCAAGAAATAGTACTTTGGCACTTAAAAAATATTGTATACGTATACTATAACGATTAATATGAAATTCTTTCAACGCAAAAAAAAATATTTTGATAATTTTATAATACAAAGTTAAATGTTAAACGTTTTCCACTTTAATTTGAAAATTTTGAAAACAAGTGCTTTTGGATCATATGCACATAGATCATGTGCGCCTGGATCATGTACGCTTAGATCGTGTGCGCTTAGATCATATGCACTTAGATCATGTGCGCCTGGATCATGAGGGCTTGGATCATGTGCGTTTAGATCATGTGCGCTTAGATCATGTGCGCTTAGATCATGTGCGCTCAGATCATGTACGCTTAGATCGTGTGCGCTTAGATCGTGTACGCTTAGATCGTGTGCGCTTAGATCATATGCACTTAGATCATGTGCGCTTGGATCATATGCGCTTAGATCATGTGCGCTTTGACCCATGAACCAAAATACGGTTTATTATTTGACATTCAAGATGGTGTTACCACTCGATTGAAATGGTTTTGACAGCATGTCCCCTCGAGGTCCGCTCCAACACAAATAAGTAAGCTTCTGCTCTAATCCAACACTTTACCTATAAAACCATTGTTCGATTTATATCAATTGCATTCAATACGACACGTAACAATCACACACATTTAATCGAACCGTCCACTCGTTCGATTTAGATGTATGTACTCTCAACTATTTCACACCGTACTAATATGTCGAAATGCCAATGCCATTCAACTCGTTCCCTTTACCGAAACAGGACTGTGTCTGTACTTAATTCACCGAAACACAATACAGCCCGGCATGATGGCCACTTCAGCGCGTCGAGCGAGGGCTCGTCGACGTCTCGCAGCCGTAGCGTTTCTAACTAATATTTCTCTGGATGGTGCTCCTAGAGGCTCTCGATCGACTTCTTCAGTTTTGTCCACGACTGAGCCACTATCTGAAAACCAAGAAGACCCTACAAGCGTCAATGGTGAGTTTTCTAAATGTATTTGATGATTTTTTGTTGTATTTATCTTCCAGTACAGTAGAACTTCTACTATCCAGCTTTTCAACTATCCGGATTGATCTAAAAAATAATTTGATTTTGTGAAATAGCAGGTTTTACTTTTTTTTTTAATTCAATATACAGATATTCCTCGACTTGTGATGGTTCAACTTACGACGGTTCGCACTTAAGAACCAAATTTTTTTTTTAATTAATTATTTTTTAAAAATTGAATGATAAATCTCAAGCGGATGTGAAAATAAATACGAAGGAATGTAGAACCGTAAAAAAAATCGTGTTGAAAAAAATAGCTGCTGCTTTTAATTTATTAATCAAGGAATACAAAAATTTGAAATGATGGACCCAAACAGTGAAAGATTTCCAAATGTTATTTATTTATTATTTCATTATTGTATTATAAAAGTAAATAAAACTACCGGAAAAAAAAAATTATACAGATTCGATTTACGATGGATTTGACTTACAACCGAGGTTCAAGAACGTATCTCCGTCGTAAGTCGAGGACTACCTGTACATCCAATAATTTATGAGTTTGTAACAAAATTATACTGACTCAACTTTGAAGGCAATCAAACTAAAACCTGGTAAAAATTTTGCTCCCGAAATAAGATAAAGCATCAGTGGTTGACCAAGTACCAATGATTGACGCTTTTCAGAAAAACGTAAAAATTAAAGTTTTTAAAGATAATCATTTGGAAAAGGTGCGATAGATAAAATGTAATAAATAGCTAATCTAACACATTCTTTTTAAAAGATTATTGTCTTTAAAATCTTAATTTTTACATTTTCCTGAGAAGTGGTCAATTATCGGTACATTATCAACCACTGATGCATTACCTTAGTTGATTTTATAAGTTTTTTTTAATTATCAATTTGGTGTTCACACGTCGTTCAAACGAGAGTTTTAGAATATGCATTGATAAAAAAATAAAAAAAAACAGACCCAGTACAATGTTTTTTTGATAATTAAATAATAAAGAGTAACTTAATGGTAACTGAAAAAAAAATTATTTAAGAAATAAAACTCTTGTCTGGTTATAGTTTGACAGTAATACATGTGCACTCAAAAAGTTATAAATGCTATAAGTCAATATTGCACAATGGTCCAGAATTCTTATAACTGAGACTTACTAAGCCTTTTTCTTTATTTTGAACTGGCTAGACTTCTATAAAGTTATTCTCAGTGAAGATTTTAATATTTATTTATCTCAAGTAATTCAAAACTAAATGTTTTATGTTATCATTAAAAGACACATTGGATATTATCGATATTCTGAAAACAGTGTTTAGAAACGTTTTTTTATCTACTAAAAATAGTCCAAAACTTATTTACTTCGATTATCCAGACTTTTCGAAATCCGGATCATCTCAATCCCTGTTTAGTCCAGATAATCGAGGTCCCACTGTATCTTTCATTTTAGAACTTCTGTCGAAAAAAGTGTTAAGCAAAACGAAAGCAGTGCCCACACAAAAAACTCCCACGCTCAGAAGGAAGACGAGTATTGTCGGCAAAAGTCCTGATCATCAGTCTTTAAGTTCAGATTCAGAGAGTACTAGTACACCAGCGAAAACGCCTTTAATCAGTGGTCATTCTTTTAGAGATCGGTAATATTAATTTTTGTATGTAAAATACATATTTTTTTATAAATTGTATATGTTTTTTAAAATGCACTATTTAGTAGTACCAGCCATAGTGAATTGGGTAGAGAAAGACGCTTAGGTTCGTTCTCTAGTCGAAGCAAAAAAATTCCGTTATTAGGAAATACTTCAATTACGACAAGTATTGAAGACAGATATAACAGCAGCAATGAAAGTCTTAATATCAGTAAGGTTTCAAATACTTGTTCAATTATGTTATTTTATGGAATAATTAAAAAAAAAAATTTTTAGTACGCTTACGCTCCGGAACAACATCATGTATTCCAGAATCACAACCGATTGGCAATCGAGATGTTCGAATTTTAAAAACAACTAAAGGAATTCGGTTTAAAGACGAAAGACTCGTATTAACTGCAGATAAAAATGTTCCGTTTTTAATCTTTTCCTCTATACCATTTATCAAAGGACAAAGGATCGGAAGGTAAATATTTATATTCATTTCATATTACTGAATTTGAAATGTATTCTTATTGTTGTATATTCGTTATAGACCCGAATTGAGAAAAGATGGTGTGCGTAGGCGAAATACATCAGGACCAAGACCTTTATCTTCGATAAATGACGTGGCCATTGATGCATTTGATCTACTCGGCGTTGAAAGAGGAGAAAATGGCCAGGAAATGTCTTACGCTAAATTGTTGGTGCCATCTCGCATCCATGCCAGGGATCATTACAGGAAAATTTATGACAATGACGGCATGAACGAATTAATATACAATACCGCAGCAACGCATAAGCATCCTCATATAGTTGCTAGGTTATTATGAATTTTATATTTTCAATATCTATTTTGGTGGACGTTTAAATACTTCCGTTATTGTTTTTTATTAAACTGTTTGGTTAATAACCCGTGTCAATTACAGGACTAAGTTTTTAACCCGGCAGACAGATAAGAAATGGTAATCTTTCATCTATTCGGTTGCTAAAGTTGTAAAATATAGTAGTGTATTTATTTGATTAGAAACATTGTATATTATATTATGTACATAAGAAATATATTTAGGTAACGCTGCATGAGTGCTTTCGAAATTTATTGTTTCTGTAGTGTTATTGCTGGGTATATTTAAAAATTTAATCTCGCAGCGACACAATTTGCATGATCTAATTAATACTACATATGTAAAAGTATCGTGAAATATACATACATTTGAAAATATGCCTGCGAAATAATAAATTTTTCATGTTTTATTATAAGTTTTTAATACACACTGTTCATATTTATCGCAACGTAAAATTTCATATTAAATATTATCGTAGTCGCTTTTAATTGTAAATCATAACAGGATCTGCATTCATGTGCTATTCAATTTAAGGTGTTTCTCATATGAATCCGCTCAAAGGACAACGCTTGCTTCTTCACCCCCTTTGGACACGAAAGGTTTCGATTGGGACGAAAATAATGTTTTGTCACCAAAAGTGGTAATGAAAAATATAATATACCTTTTGAATTTGAACCATACTATTCGATATTTAAAAATACAGGTACAGTATTCACCCAACTTATTGGACGATCCTGAACTCATAGCCGGTAAACATCGAACTCTACTTACGTTCACTTCCTACATGACGTCTGTGATTGACTATGTTAGACCGCAGGATCTGAAAAAAGAGCTTAACGATAAGTTTCGCGAAAAGTTTCCACATATAAAACTAACACTCAGCAAGCTGCGAAGGTACATAGAAATAGTTTGGGTAACAACATTAGTAATGGATCATGTATCTTTAGTTGACTGTCTATCAGAAAAACAAAAACTAAGGTTTTTTAACATGACAAACTTTTGAAAATGGTGCAATAGATACGCTGTTTATTGAAACTTATCTATCGCACCCTTTTCTAAAGATTATCCTCTTTAAATAGGGTGACCATATTTCCCAGAACCTAAAACGGGACAGTCTGCAAAAAAATGTGTTGCACATTCAAATTTTTTTATAAATAGCTAAGTAATTACAATTTTACAGACATCAAAATCTAGGGTACTTTTCTAGGGGTTAAATGTCCTGGAATCATGCAAAACAACCCAAAAAGGCACCGCAGGCGAAAAATTTTTCCAAATCTTTTATTCAAAATGTATCACCAAAACAGTCAATTTACTTAATTTCTACCAACAGTCTTTTTTTCTTTGATTAATTTATCAATATTTCTACGACAAAGAATTGTAGAATTATGAACGCAAGACACGACAAAAATGACTGTCCCGGCGAAAACAGGACGTATGGTCAGCCTATCTTTAAAAATCTTAATTTTTGCATTTTTCTGAGAGATGGTCAACTTTTGGTATATGGTCCAAAACTGGTGTTGCTACCTTATTGATTAGTATGCATTATATTAATTGTAATCAACCGTATTTTTGATTGTAATTTTTTATAATTGAAGTTTGAAACGAGAAATGAGAAAAATTGCAAAACAAGACGGTAATCCTGTGGATTTATTGACTGTAGCGCAAGGCTATGTTTATTTCGAAAAATTGATTCTGGCTAATTTGATAAATAAGGACAACAGGAAATTATGTGCTGGCGCATGTTTATTGCTTTCGGCGAAATTAAACGATGTAAAGGGCGATACTTTGAAAGCGCTTATAGAGGTACTTTATAAACTGTGAGAAAATTTCGAGTATCAATCATGATATTAATATTGATAATATCCATTTCTTACAGAGAACGGAAAATGTATTCAGACTGAATCGCAAAGACCTGATGAACTTTGAATTTGCTGTACTAGTTGCATTGGAATTTGGATTACACGTACCGCCTTATGAAGTCTTTCCCCACTACCAACGATTGATGCACGAAACATGACAGCTGGTTTCCACCAAAATTTTAATAGAACACGTCCTCAGACTTTATTTCCAAAATCGGCAAGAAAATACTTAGAAAATTTGGTTATTGCTATTTTTTGAAACATGTAAGTTTTTATACGTTGAATTTGCTTTTGCAGTGTTTATTTTTAGTTTTTTGAATTGTGTAAATGATTAATTATGAATTTCATATGAAATGTGATAAACGAGCCATTGATATTAAGTAATAGATTTTAGTTAATCAGTAGAATTGTACTTAAGTTTGTGCAATTATTAAATTGAATAAGGAGAAATATTTGTTTTGAACACATATACAAATATACTTTTGGTGTCATGAGTAAGAAATATCTGGTTTCATAAAATAGAATAGACGCAAATACTTTTTAAATTTCAATTTTACTCTTGTGCATGAAAATAAAGATTCATAATTACAAATTACAGGTTCAAAATTAGGCATATAAAATTTGAAAACTTTACTCTTAAGATATCCATATTATTTTTTCTAATATTTGCTATCTCGGATATGTGCCCAATTTACAAATATGAATATATTTAGGAAATGGCCGGCAGATTTTACATAACTTAATTTTAGTACTTACTATGTTTAGCTAGTCTTTTTGTTGCCTATTGATAAGACACAAGTTGTTGAAAGATACATTCATATTATTATAATCACTTTCCACTTATTGCTAGATCCATAAAGGAAATATGTAGTATTATGTTAGGCTATAATTTTGACACAGCGTATGAATCTTAGAAATGGTGTTTTTTCAAATCAAACTTAAATTGTACTTATTATTTTGTTGGTGTAACACTTATTTTTAGAAACAAGTGCCATAGTATTACAGTATTGCTAAATATACATTTAGATTTTTTTTTATGTACATGTGTAATTTTTTTAATAGAAAATACCTGTGATTTGTTCCATATACATACATGTTTTTTTGTTGAATTGATTGTATAGAAAAAAATAAAAGCAATTCTGTATATAAAATTTATGTATTTAAAAATTGTTTACACGAAATTCCTTACAACACATACAAAATTAGTACGAAGAAAAAAATAACACTACCGACTCATTCTAAAGGAAGGTGACACATATTCAAATGCCGTACACTTTTGTTAGATACAACAAAATCAAAGAAATTTTCGAACATACCAATTGTCAATCTACCGAATCAGTTCAATTTCAACAGTAGAAATAAAGAAAAAATATATTCGACAAAATTGTAATAACAGCGTTTCAACATGTATAACTCCTTAAGACTTTATAAATATTTGAATTGATGGGAGAATTGTGAATTCCTCATATATTGTCAGCAGTGTAATACAAAAATTAATACAAAACATAACCAATCAATAACAAATTATATACAAAACATAAACAAAAAGAAATTTAAACATAAACTAAATTTTCCAACAAATTCGATAATTCTTGGATACGTTTTGGTATTAAAATAAAACAAGCAAGTTTGACAAAGTACATAAGAGTACCGATGAAACTTACCGCTAATCATACACTACACATAAATAAATAAAAATATGAACCGAAAGTATCGACTCTTCATCCAAGTCAATCCAGAAAAATAACACAATTATTATAAAAAATCATGGAAATCATGAAGATCGATAAAAAATAAACGTCGCTAAAACTATCCACCGATATGGCAGACGCTAATTATGTGATAGAAATGTGCGAATCGATTAATCGCATGCGATATACATAATATAAAAGTCGAGTTCTGTTTATAAACGGTAACAACGGATCGAAAGCCGTCAATCGAACATCTCAACAAATACAATAAATACTCTTTCGCCTATCGTGTCTGTAATAGATTTGATGTTCACATAAATTATTTTCATGTTTATAGTAATAATATATATATTTTATATAATATTCTCGTTAATTCAGTGCCATATTTATTATTGAAAGGTAATTAATACTTATAATTTAGTGCCGTATATTTTTTTTTTTACCGACACCGACACACTTTGAGCAAGGTGCGCATTACAAAAAATGTTAAGCCAAAACCGATATAATGCCCGAATTATGCGCACCGAGAATTTTGAATTGTTTTGAAGTGTGCGCCGGCGACGGTGGATTTTTTTCAATATTTTATAGGAAATATGTATCACTAACAATTTTATTTTTTATTATTTTAAACTAATGCCCACGTTACGTATGTATATGTGTAAATAATCATCTGCTATCCGGCAGCATGGAAAATCTAGCCTCATTTATATTATAATAGCACCTCTAGTAAGCTAGCTCTTCCACGCTGCGGCTCAACACAACATGAACAACTTTGAATACTATAGGCAATAATGTGAGACGACAAAGACCCGTTCGTCCCAATTTGAAAGGCTTCTCACGCACTAGAACCTAGAAAATCATAATTAATTTCAAAGTGCGAGAATCCGAATAGGTTCACAATATAGTCGAATTAAATTTTATCAGCAAAAAATTAAATGGTCAGAATTTTAATCAAAAACGGTCATAATAAAATGATGAATTGTCAGCAGAAAATAATAATAAATGGTTAGAATTTAACAACGAACCGGTCAGAATAGGTTAGGTTATGTTAAGGTTCTTAATGTTATTCTGACTATCTATATAAATAAAAATGAACCGTGGCAGATATTTGGTCTGGGCTTATCTCATAAACCGTTTGACCGATTTGTGTATTTATTTTTTTCCTTTGTTCGCTTTAACCAAGGGATGGTTTATGAAGAAAAATAATGGGGAAATTCCCAAAGAAAAACTAAAAAATGACAAAATATGAAAAATGATGGTACACTCCGCAATCCGTCCGACAGTCGTGTTGTGAAGATTGCATACGATCAGGGGCATTTTGTTTTCAATGTGTTTTTGAATTAAAAAATAATTAAATTAATTAATTTAACAACATTGCAACAATTTTAATGCATCGGTACACCGGTGTATGCAGAACGGGAATCGGGAACTACCTCTAATTTAATATAAATTCTGACCATTCAATATTTATCCTGATCAAAACATGATTAAAATTCTGACCAATGTCATACAAATTCTGGTAAACGGGATAAAAATTCTGATCAAAATTGTATTTAAGTTCTGACCATTTAAATAGTAGCCATTTTTATCCTGCGTGGTGGGCAAAAATATGGAAAAAAATGCTTTGTACTAAAACATTTTCAATTATATGTTACTTGATAACATAATGAGTATATATAAATGTCGATATGAGTAAATAATTACTCTGATAACGGAATACCATACCCTGTCACCTTAAGAGATGAAATATCCATCGATGATGGATTTTTATTTAAAGTTAAAGATCTTTATTTTGAAAACAGAATGAAATATAAATTGTGTGGTTGGAATTTTCATGATTTTTTTTTGATACGTTCTTCTAATTTTCCGAATCGATTAGATATATTTATATATAATGAAATTCGGTCATTATATTGAAGTATGAAAAAATCTTACATCTAGAAAATACTTCATGAAAAGTCCAGGTAAAAATTAAATTTTACAAATAACGGAAGATATCTATGTTTTGTATTGAAATGTGTCGAGCTTTTAAATTCGCTACTCAAGTGCACAAAAGGCGAGTGATAACATTTGCAGTTTCGACTGAACTTTTCATGCAACATTTCCACCGAAACATAAAACAAAAAACTACCAAAATCTTGACGAATTACGACCATCGAAAAGATCCAACCCGACGATTAAGCGAACGCGGTCTATTCAATGGAAACGAATCTTCTTAAACGTTTTCCCTTTCTTCCGAACAATTTTTCTTTTCTTCTTCCTCTTGACTCCGCCATCGTTTTGTTCACCGTCGAGAGCGCTGTAATCCCCGAAATTTGTTATTTCATCGCCGACATTAGCCACAGTCGACATCTTCCTTTGCCTGTGCCTTTCTGCCTTAGTTATGGGTAAACGAGTCAAATAGTTTTCTTCGTACTCGTCTTTCTCGCGCTGATATTTAGGAATCGACCGATGCCCTTTGATACCGCTCGTAATCTCAGTGGGTGTGTCCAAAAACTCATCTCTAAGTTCGCGAATAACACTCGAATTGAGAGCTCGTTTCCTCTGTCGATCGGCCTGGCGTTTTTCCTTTTCGACGTGCGTTTCGTCTCCGTCGTAATGTACAGCGGCCAATTTCGGAGGCACATAAACCTGAGTCTTTGCTTCTCCTTCGGCGTCCTCTTCTCTGTCCGATTCGGCGGAGTCTCCGGAACGGTCAGACTCGGCTTTGCCGACTAAACGATCGGGACGGGGTCTGAACAGTGCGGGATCATCGCTCGAACGGGTCACAGTCACCGCACCCTTGACCAGCTTGTCGATTTGATATTTGAGCTTGGTGTCAACGGGACGTATCTTTTCTAGCACCGTTCGTATCTCGACTAGCCTGTCTATGGCTGGGTCGGCTTCGATTCGTTCTCCGGAACACTTCCGAAGCACGACGTATGTCAAGTTGATCAGGTACGAGAGCAGCATGTGATATTTCATTTCCAAAAACGAGAGGCCGCTGTCCGTGGTGATTTCTCCGTTTCTGACCCTCTCGAGCATGTTGTCGACTAAAGAGACCACTCTTCGGACGTTTTCGTTCATTTCGTCCAACAATCTAATGGCTAGCGGGAGGTCTTGCCGCTCAGTTTCTTCGCAAGCCTGAAAAAAATTACGGAATTTTAAAATCAAAATATGGATGCCTTTCATTTAACACAGTAGGTAGGTTCCGCTAAATTGATGTGTAAAATGAAATCGTGTTACATGTCTTATTAATGTATGGAAACAGGTTTTTTAGAAAAGTTAAAGAAATATGTGAATGTTTTTACAGAAAATTTCGAATTCGTATCCAACTTTCATTACTTTGGAACTGATAATAAGTTGAAAATTAGTTATTTGCAAGGAAGACTTTAAGATGTTAATTGATAACTGAGCATACATATTGTTTGATTTCAGGTACCTTTTTTAATAGATAAAAATGGATACAAATGCACAATTCTAAGCAATTTGCATTGCTGTATGTAGCTCAGTAAAACATAATTTTATCAAAAAACAATTTTTTCGATAAATCAAAAACCATATTAAAGCAAAGTTGTGTTAAATGAAAACCGTATTAAATGAGGGATACATGCAGTTCAAATTAACTTACAAACTTCCATCTAATATATTATTTTGATCTATAATTTAGTAGTACAACGTTTCACTTGATGGATTGCAAAGAAATGTATACAAATTTATATTACTATTCCATATTAAATTTTTTAATTAATTATTTCAATCTATAACGATGCTTATGACTGAAGAGATGATGTAATAAGTGATTTTTGTAATCACTTTAGTTTTATTAAACGCACCGATCAAGTTAAGCAACAAATAACATGATTATGTCTGAGAATGGTTATCAATACTCGGATTCATGAGTTTAATAATTAGAAAAGACATTGATTAGCAACGAATATTAAATGGGCTATATAATTGTATTTGAGTGTGTACACAAGTAAATAAATAAATAAATAATAAGACGCGTGTATTGAACTTGAAACAGACTCATGTTATCGACAGTTTTCGCAATAAAACTTATTAGAATGTAACAAATACAAAAAATCCATAGAAACAATTACAATACGAATTATATCCTGAAAATTGTAGGAACATGAAAAAAATTGGAAACCACAACATGCACGTGGTGTTTGATCTCCCTTCAATCGCGAAGATGTTATTATAAACGACATATATGGTCCTTAAAGACGTCGCCATTGAAAACCGATAGGGAATAAATAGAACTTGAAGTAATTACCTGCACCATTTCGGTAAATATATATAAGTGGTGTTCTGTGTGGAATCGGCGGTCAGAAATTCGCAATCACCCTGTCGCCGACAACGGCGAGGGCAACGCGACGCGCACTGCTGCCACTCTGACAGCCTAATCATGGCTACCACTCGGAAATTCATGATAATTATCCAGTAAACCCTCCCTATAACATCAAGATAGGTTCCACGTTATAGGGGGTTAAGGTATTTTATTTTTTTGGATATTTTTACGTGTTGATTGCTTGTTTCAAATGAATTTGAAAAAAATTAAAAAAATTTGAATTTGAATGCATTTGAACGATATAGGGGGGGTTTACTGTATTTTTATTATGGGTAAAAGTGGCGTACCGCCCATGAGCGCGTTTATACACGTACATGCGCCTACACATAGGGGAGAAGTGGCATGAAAGAGCCAGTTTTAAAAAAAGCGAAAAATAATATTGAAATATATAAATAAACAAATAAATTGTTGTAGTAAGTAATCGTTTATTCATTTATGTAAGTAATGACATGAAATATTTTCCAAAATAAACGATATTTTTAGACTTATAATCATTTATAGAAATAACGAAATTCGGCTCTTTCATTTTTTTTGTTGAAGCTAGTAGCTCTGGCAAGTGAAGTGCTTTCAGGTCTTCTTATTAACAATTCTTTGTGTTGACTCATAAAAATATTCAGCTAATCTTTACTTGCCCTTTGAGATTCCTTCCATTTATCCGGAAATAAAAAATTCACTGTTGTGAATTCAAATGCCACTTTTTTTGGTTTGATTTCTTGTGAGTGCATAGCACATTTTGCATGTAGTTTTTGAATAATCTGCTAGCAAACTTTCGAGATCCACAGTAAAAATGCGCTCGTACCCTATATATCAGTGCTCCGCAACCGGTGTGCCGTGGCACACTGGTGTGCCGTGAGACGGATTTAGGTGTGCCGCGGCAGAATTCAATGTATTTGAAATTTTACGATTTTTCATTTTTCAAATTTCATTTTATTGTATACATTTTCTGGTAAAAAAGACAATTATAGTGGTTGAATGTATTTATGTTTAGCTTTTTTTCTGGTTATATAATTTCCAAAAACTTAATAACGATCGTATTGTTGGAAA
>JAOXNN020000029.1:2439767-2453115 GCA_028571205.2 Hydropsyche betteni | reverse complement strand
TACAGTTAATCAGAATAAAAAAAATCAATCAAAAAAAAAAAACAAAAAATACAAAAAAAAAAACCAAACAAAAGCTAAAAGGGCCAGGCCCCACGATGGCAAAGGGGGTGGCAAAGGGGGTGGTTGGGCTGTAGCGGTGTCAGTTGATGTCGCAGCCCGGCTTGATCTGGGGCAAATTTCATTAAACTGTGTGCGCAGCGGTATGGCTTAGCGATGGTGCTGTAATTTCCTGTACGGAGCTTATCACAGAGATGACTGTGTGTATGTGTGTGTGTGTGTGCGGTATGGTGTTTTGGATGATCTTTGGATGGTTGGGTGTGAAGTTCGTCGGATGGCTTAGAAGTTGTCGAGGTTTGATGGGTGGGTGTAGCGGGTGGTCTTTTTGTATGAAGATCTTTTGGTTGTCAGGTTTTTGTTTGGGTACTTTTGAATTTTTTTTTAAATTTTCAAAGTATTGTATTTCGAAGTAATGTATGTGAGATGAGTAGGGATCCCAAATATTCGGATATCAAATATGAAATTGGAAAAATATTCGGATAGTCGAATATCCGAATATATAATTTATCAGATGTCTGTTTATTATTGTTAAAAAATAAAATGGATATCCGTTGTTATCTTATATGTCACGTATCCTAAACGAAAATATCAAAAAGTTCTGGAAGTCGAGGTAGCATCATTATAACTATTATATAAAGACGATTTTATTTTTAAAGAAATTTCTAAATTATGTACTTAAAAGCACGAATAATATCCGATTAATTTTACAAATATTCGAACTTACAAATATTGAAAAAAGGGCGAATATATCCGTTTATCGGATAATCGGATATTCGGTTGAGACCCCTAGAGATGAGTGAATGAGTTTTTTCAAAAGTTTCGATTTACCAAAATTATTAGGTCGCAACATATCAATTGGGAGATTTTTTTTGAAACAAATGTTATAATTTTTTTATAAAATTTCAAAGACGATTAATCAATTTACACCAAGAGTCTTTTGACAAAAATAAATGATAACAAATATATGTTGCGTTTAAAAAATTCTGTGTTTTTAGAAGCTGCAAAGTCATCGAAGGATTTTTCATGACAACAATTTTTTTATCGAATATTTTTTTATTATATTGATCACATTATATCACCAAAATTTGGAATTAGTTATCTTGTCAAATTCTTTTGATATTTAAAATTGCACAGTTTATTTATTTTTTTAAGTAATCATACGTAATATAATTACATTTTTTAAAACATTCTTGTTTGATTTTATATGTTCCTTATATAGAAATATAATATATTCACAAACCAAATGGATTTTAAATAAAAATAACGGATTATTATTTTTATTTACGTTTTAAATTTATAAAAATAAAACTAATGCTTATACGCAAAATAAATCTTTATTTACTCGATAGTAAAGGTTTTCTTTTCCAATAAATGTTCATTAAAATTGATTCACGTCTATATCAACACGTCTGTGGTGACGTTTGTGTTTTATCGAAACAACCCAACCTACAAATCATTCATTGTTCGAGAACAGCATTCAAATTTAGCTCGTTTCAAAAATAAACAAAATTTCGACTTAAATCCGTACAAATTGAGCACCCTGCTCGATTCGATATGACAGGTTAGGTTAGGATTTGGCTTCAACAGCTCGTTTGTCGACAGTGCGCGTGTCGCCTGCTAATGAATAATTTATGAATCGATGGTGGCCCTATGGGGGGATGGGCGAGGGGAAAGATGGCTGCATGGTGAGGCTGGGGGGTAGGAAGGGCGATTTATGGTTTTCAATTTGGCAAATGACGCAATTTCGAGACGGCTGCGTTAATCGATGATTATGAAACGACGCACGCATACACGTCCGTTTCGCGAAGGCGGGTAAAAACAGGGTTGCCACCCTTTCAGTTTTTATTTCGATCTTTTCGATAGTTTTATTAACGGCTACACTTGAAAATGAATAAGAAATGTAATGAAAACAGTTGAGTCTTGATAGATAGATACAGTATCGTCCGTATGTGTTTGCCCACTCATATTTTTTTTATAATCACATATTTTAAAGAAATTTTTCACTTTTAAATAAAAGATAATATAACTTGAAATATATTCAGGTAAATATGCATGATTAGAAATGATAGAAAATATTTTTATGAATTTTTCTAATAAGAATAGAACTATAGAAAAAAATCATCTTTTGTTTTCATGCAATATTTTTCTTTTCAGTTAACTGTATTCTGTCATTATTTTATTATTTTCTATTAATGCAATAATATTTAATCCCAAAAATAAATTAGATACTTGTTTTGGTTAAAGTTTTCATATGGAAAATAGCACTTGAGTTTTGCAGTTGTAACATGAAGATGAATAAGAAATGCAATAAAGATAGTTGTAGATAGATAGATAGATAGATAGATATATAGATAAATAGATAGATATATAAAAAGATAGATAGATAGATAGATAAATAGACAGATAAATAGGTAGATAGATAGATATATAGATAGATAGATAGATAGATAGATAGATAGGCAGGCAGAGAGAAAGACAGACAGACAGACAGACAAGAAGATAGATTACGAAACAAAACAAAATTACACAATTATTCCAACATCAACTTCAAACACCAAAAATCAAATAACTCTCACTTCAGAGTCATCAAAATTTCCACCCACCACCCCAACCGAAACTCTCTCAATCAATCAAAAAACGACAACCCTGTCTAGAAGCACCACCCCCAACAACCACCCTCAGATTTTGGCGTCGGGCTAGTGTCAGGCCATAAATATGTATATTCAAGGTGTAGTAGACTGTGTCGGGACTTTATTAGTTTCCTTTGCAGCCCTTCGCCCCAGCCCCCCCCCGCGTCCCCCGCTTGATCTATTCTCCTTTGAATAAAACATCCTCATCGGTAATATCGGCGTCAACCCGTTAGCGACGGACAAATTGGCGCCAACTGAATGAATTACGCAATCCAAGATGGCCTCTGGTTGTAAATTTCGTTCGGGTCATATAATATAATATGTGTAAGTAGTTTAAGGTTTAAAATTTTGATATATTATAGGGTTTTTGAGGATTTGCACATTTTTACTTGAATTATTATATGTATGTAAGAATAATGACATTGCATGAAAACTAAAGATGGATTTTTTTGTATATTGTATAGTTTTAAAAATTCGTAAAAAAAATTCTGCTACTTCTGATCATGATAATCCAAATATTATATATTTAAAAAGATATCATATATCGTTCAAAAGTAATTTTGAGGGATAAATTTTTTTATAAATATATAATATGGGAAAAGTATTTTTATGTATGTTGATTATTACATGAATTTATTTTAATTTGCTAGGATTATAATTTGTATTAACTTAGAACATAAGATGTTGAATCTATGAGTTAAAAGTTTCATAATTATTTGAAAATTTAGTGGGTTTTATTTATTTTTTTATTTCGTTTATCAAACTCTTGAAGCTAATTAATTATAGAAAAAGACACGACTATACAAGAATACAAATGATTGAATTTCACTATCAAAACAAATAATCAATAATTCTTACTCAACCAGTATATTTATTACCATTACGCCGTGAAGATTCTTCAAGCGAATCAATGATTATGTATTTGGTTAACCTCGATAAAACTTCTTACTAGAGAAACTTTTTCAGAGTTAAACAATCAATGAAAAACTTTCAAATTATTAATTTTGAATAAATTGTACAAAGATAATTCACCTCAAAACTAAATTCTAATAAATTTTAGTCACAGAATCTACGAAATTTGATTCGAACAATCTTTTCATCATACTGCATATGCAATTCATTAAAAAAAACTTTTAAGTCTAATTTCTTTTGGTTAACCCTAAACCTACAAATCTTGATGAGTCAACCAACAATATAAGAACCAATCAACCCCACCAAAAAACCGCAATTCATCAAAAAAGCACATCAAGTTCTAATTTTTTTTTTAACCAATAAGAACCAAAAACCTACAAATCTCGATTAGCTAACCAAAAATACAAAAACCAATCCGCACCGCCGAAAAACCCGGCACAAAACCGCACCTCAACTACAACCCGTACACAATCAAAACCCTCAAACGCCCATCAATCGCGAACCCTCGATCCACGGATGAGCAGACACAAGTCCTCGCTTATTTGTAGACACATTGCGTTGTATCCGAGGGTCTGACACGGCATGGAGATCAGCCGAACTCGCTCGCATATTGATTTTGATGAGGCGATGCTTTACATTTTCATTAAATTCCGTAACACACGCACGACGGTGCACTTATCGAGGCGAGGGGGTGTTATCGGGATTATTCCGGCAGGAATCATCTTTGATGTTGACGATCGGTGGTGTGTGTGTGTGTGTGTTGGATGTTGGTTTTTGTGTGATTGGGATTTTGTGAGTGTGCGAAATTGAAGGTGAATTAAAAATAATTGTCACTACTTAGCTTGAGACTGAATGAATTGGACAAAAGTGTAAAAGAAAATTTATGTCTTTTTAAAAGCTTTCGGTATTTCAATGGTAGTCATGTACTTTCTCATTTCATTCAAATTTTAGTACGAAAACTATCGAAACGTTATACATATATATTATCGAATAAGTAACGCTAAATCTATCCAAATTCCAATATGAACTGAATCAATTATGCCTCTTTAGCCATGACTGAGTGTAGTCAGCATGGTCAGTAACAGTCACCCCTTTGAAGGGAACTCACACACAAACCGCTTCAAGTAGAATGACCAATTTCGACAATCTGCAGTTCGCGTCCGTTTAACTCGGACAAATTAGTGAATACGAACCTCTGGTTTGACATTCTCGCTTCCCAAACTTTCCGTCGTTTATATTTCGCATATAAAGCGATCTTCGATAATACAACAATTTGACAACTAACAGCACGTCCCTCCAACAAAAACGTATACACAACCGAATCGAAAATCGCGCACAATTCATTACGCCGCCGATCGATCGGCCATAGAAAAGCGCACAAGAAATAAGGCTTCATACTAGTTTTCCTTTTCTATTCGTTAATTCCTTTTTCTTCGCCGCAAATCCCCAACACACATACACACCAGGACATAAATACATACACGTGCCGACATAAACATACACACAGCGAGTATTAAGCATGTGAGTTTAGTGCGGGTTATGTACGTGAGCGCGCGAGTTTATGGCGCAGAAGTTTTCCCGGACACGACGTTATAAGGAGGGCCCCATAGAGATGGTGGTGTGATGGCGATGGTGGCGGTGGCGATATAGTTATAACTTTTCCTCTGCGCTGCGTGGAAAAGGCTTTTCCCCACGAAATGGAAACCCATCTGTAATAATGACCGGCTGCCGGGGTCATTTCTAACTAACGAACCTCACGCTTATAAGTTTGTTGTATGGTACGTATTGTATGGCCGGGTGCAGTGGGATCTCGATTTGGGGGGTGATGGTTTTTTTTTTTTAAATTAATTTTAAGAGTATTTGATTTTGTGTTTGTCCTTCGTGTTGCCAAGAATACGAATAAATAAATAATTAAATATTTTTTGTATAATTTTGATTATAGGTGTAATGTTTTTTAGATAAATTTTTATGAAACTTAGCCAATTTTCATGTATATTTTGCTATAAAAAATTACCATTAATCATGAATTAGTTTGAAATGTTTAAATTTTGAATACTTTTGTAGATTCAATATTTCCAAATATCATTTAAAAAAAAATTTAACGTACGCAATTCATACAATACATACTGACGTGTTTCTAGAAAAATTTTCAAATGATGACTTAATAAATTATTTTTTTTGAAGAAATGATGATTTAAGATTAATATTATGTAATATTTATATTTTTTAACAATAAATAAGATCAAAATTTATAAAAAACAACAACAACAATAATAATAATAACAACCAAAATATATTTTTTAATTATTATGCCTATTTATAATATCAATGTTGGCTTTTGAGTCTGGTACTAATAAAGTAATATTAACATGTTAAAAAAAGTTATATTTGGTCTTTTGAAAAGAGAAAAAAATGCATATTTTGTTAATTACGACATCTAAATATCATTTATTGTTAAAGAATTATGTGATTATATAGAATTTTAGAATCAATGATAAATTAATGAATATTTTTTAGTAGATAAAATATTATGAGCTATTTTATAGTAGCACCAAGACCTGTCAAGAGTTTCATCAAAACATTTACATACACTAACATGAATTAAGAACGGGCTGTACATCCCATAGAGTATGTGTGCAGTTTCGATACTAACCGAAGATAATATCTAGCAAGAGGACCTTATTATACAAAAGGATTAAGCGTCCGAAACGAGCAAACGTTATCTGGATATAGAGAGCATTCTGAAGGGGACTTAGAGAATTTTGAAGGCACACATAAAAAACGCTGACTTTCGAATTTGTCGGAACATTCGAAAAGCTATATAAAATTTTGCGACATCTCAAATTACTCGCGCGAAATAAAATGATCGGTTATATATTTTTATTTTGATCAAATATACACGAGTATGATTTAAGTATCTGTGGTTCGAAATTTTTCTTTTAGTTATTTGTATTAAGAACGGGGTTCGAATATCGAAGTTCATAAATATGTAGAAAATTATGAAAATAAAAACGTTTTCAGAATATATTTGGTATAACACATTTTCTAGAAGGATAGCAGCTGCGTGCTGGAAAAACGGAAAAGTAGATAATTGTCGAAATATAGCGAGTTTTTCCGACGGACGGGGGCGGTTTTTCCGCCCGCCCACCCCTTATTTTTTCCCGTTTCCCTATCTGCCGGCAACAACTTTTGTCGGGAATTATGTCGGTACGTGCCAAACCCATTATTGCTGCGAGGAAAGTTCATCAATTTCATTTCTAAGCCGTGCTCACGTATTGGACCGGCGTTTTGCCGGGCTTTATCTACCGTATGCAGTGGCGTGCGTGTTTCATTTTTTTCGTTTTGTTATTGTATGATTCGATCGACTTTCGAAGGCCGTTTTTATTTTGGATGAGTTCGGAAGGTTTGGGTGTTGTTGTTTCTTATTGTAAATTTGTTTTGTGATTTTAGTGTCGGATATGAATAAGGGTTTGAATGCCGTTTTTAAGATTTCGAGATACAACGGTTTTCGTCAAGAAACTCCTAATAGCCGATATAAGTTCGTTGTTGATATACAATATTAAAAACCGATTTTGGGGATTTCGACCATATTTTAGAACATGAGGGTCGGTATATAGAACGTGTTTCTTGAATTAAAGCGATTTTGAATTTTTTGGCACTTACGCCCTTATTTATTGTCTTGTATTAATTTGTACATTAACAAATCTAAAAATTCACTATAAAAACATTCAATACGCAACATTCACACATTCAATGCATTAAAATCGGGTTAAATTAAAAAAAAAACGAATACCTACTTTTAACACTTCAAATTAAATGTTTTAAATTTCAAATTCATCGTTTTACATTCAAAATTAACAAATAAACAAGATTTTATACATGTGTTCAACTTCGATTTGGACGTTTTACACTTGGAATTCAACTATAGAAAAGTATTAATATGACCGTTGTTATAGCAACCAAAAAAAAAATACTAATACTAAAAATTCTTGTTCATTTTATTAGTTGCTATCACAACGATCATATGGTCAACAGTCATGACCGTTGTTATAACAACCAAAGAAACTCAATATTATGAGTTCTTGTTGATTTCATTAGTTCTTATGACAACGGTCGTATTAATAATTTCCATAGTTAAATTTGAAGTGTAAAACGCCCAATTTGAAGCTAATATTTAATTTGAAATGTAAAAACTATAGTAATTGATTTAATTGATTACTTTGGCAACAGTTTTAATAATACTTTCCTATAGTTGAATTTGAATGGTAAAATTTCGAATTTGAAATGAAGAACGAACGTCGAATTTGAATGAATGTTTAATTTGAAGAGTGAAACGTCCAATTTGAGGTGTAAAACGTCAATTTTGAAGTATAAAACATCTAATTTGAAGCTCAAAATATCCAACTTGAAATGTAAAAACTGTAGTAATTGATTTCATTAATTACTATGGCAACAATTTTAATAATACTTTCCTATAGTTGAATTTGAAATGGAGAACGAACATCAAATTTGAATGAAAGTTTAATTTGAAGAGCGAAACGTCCAATTTGAGGTGTAAAGTGTCCAATTTGAAGTATAAAACATCTAATTCGAAGCTTAAAATATCGAAATTGAAATGTAAAAACTGTAGTAATTGATTTCATTGATCACTATGGAAAGAGTTTTAATAACACTTTCCTATAGTCGAATTCGAAATGTAAAACGTCGAATTCGACATTCAAAACATTGGATTCGTAGTTTAAAATCTTTAGCACAAAGCCTTCGAACAAAACGCGCCCAAACAAACATAAAACGACAGCAAAAAGGCGCCAAGTTCGAAACGCGTTTGCCGTAGCGTTTTGTCGGCCGACCGGACCAATTAGCGGGGCAATTAACCCGATCTCGGCTCCGCGGATTTCTACACTCCAGTTGTCCCGATGGCCCACAAAGAAAATAGCGTATAAATCCGATCGGATGTGGAAAAAATCGAAACGTCCGCATGTCGGGTGTGTGTATGTGCGCGGTCGCACGCGCAAAAGTGCGCTCCGGTCACGCGCGATGATCTCCCAGGCGTTTCTCTGCGTATATAATGGAATGTTTAGGCGATTAGGCGTTGATTTTTGGTCGTTGATGACGGTGGATGAGTTGGTGTGATGTGTTGGGATTCGTTTTCGATGATGGATGGGTGTTTGGGTCGGGTTTGGTGGGTTGAGATGGCCGGTTGTGTGGAAACGCGGGGTCGATGTCGGAAAGATTGTTCTGGTTCGGATGAACGATTTAGTATGAAGATATGTCGAGGATTTATAGATTGATTGATGATTTTGATGAAATGTGTCAAGATTTGATTTTTGAGTATAGTTGAGTTTTTGAATTTGATTTGAATAGTGAGATAGTGTGATGAGTTTAGTTGCATAGAAAAATCATGAGAAAAAGGCAGAAACATCAGTTTCACATAAAAAAGTGTGAAGTCTTTCGAGAATCTACTAATTATTATATCAAATACAGATTCTTCAACAATCATGAATTCAAATTAATTCATTCATCATAAGATTCACACTATATCAAAGAAAAGAAAGAATATCTCAATAGTGCAAAAATCGAGGTCAATACATAAAATTTTCACACGCGTTATGAAATAATACAAAACGCGCGTAATCAATCCGAAGCGCTTACATTACAATTATAATTTTCCTAACTTTTTTTTTATAGAACACATAAAGACATAATAACATAATGGAACATGTAAACAGCCACTTATCGTCACAATGCAATTCTTCCATCGACAACAATGCGATCGGAAGGAAAGCTTGTAAGATGGTTCGTGCGAAAATAATATCGACATCTCACATAGAAATCGGTCGTTTTTTCGACAATCATCATTCGAATTTAACAATTTCTCTTGTATAACGATTACAAAGCATATGGAAATTTCTATCGGACATCGATCGTTTCGAACATTTTCTCCGTTTGTTGTTCGCGAGCATCTGCGATGTGATACTTTTGCGAAGAAAGTCGCATGTTTTGCACTAGTGACGGAACAATAATCAACGCTTTTTTTATAATTATTAGGTTAGTTATTTTCGATTTTCAAACGGATAGAAAGTTTTTTTTTTATCGCGTTCTAGTATCGCGTATGTTATAGTAAGATTTAATCGTATTCTCTTCGGTTTGTCTGTATTTATTTAGCGAATTGATCCGTGAAAAATCAAAAGATACGTAACAAATTATGCACATGTTCCATTTGAAGTTCACTGTACGCACATTTTTTGCGGAATCAACTAATTTTCGTACCGAAAGTAATATTTTTCTGTACACGAACCGCCACAGCGAAAGTGGGTGGTTTTGTATACGGGATGGGTCATGGGGTTCTAAGGTGGTGCTGTGGATGTTAAGACGAAGAGAAGGCGTTCTTTGAGCTGAGGAAGCGAACAGAGTTACGTGTTATCAGAATACCAATGAGCACCTTGAGATTTTTCCATTCACTCACTCATCTTCGATATAAATCCATATCTGATCATTGTGATTTTTGGGCTCAAACGTTAAAGTCTTTAAATCTGTGTTCATTGGGCAATATTCTATGTGAAACTTTTGTGAAAGGTTCTTTTTTAATATTTATAGTTTGAATTCAAAGAAGCTCATATTTATTATATGATAGAATGAATGAACATAAATATTAATATTTGCAGTATATTAAAAATGTCTATAGGACTTTTTAAATGTACTAAATTCTTATGATTATTGTACGATTAGTATATAGATCTGATTCGTCGTGATATTATTATTCATTCAAACTTCTGATGGATCAAAAATGCCTCGATATAAACTATTGTTTATAAAATAAACTTTCAGGCCCCTATAAGAAATTCAAACATCCTTAGACATATGTAAATCAACGGAGTGTGTGAAAAAATGAATGAATCACGGAAACTTTGCGTGTTTCCATGTCCGATGGCAGAACTAATTGGACCATTTTAATTCTTCCTGTCGTCAGACCATGACGATGACTGATCAAAGTTAAAAGGGTGATCGTCGTCAAATATTCAACATCGAAGTGGAAGAAGACAACACGCAATCCGTTGTAATAGTTTGATGCATATCAAATTAAATCGAGTCGATTCGTATGAACGAATGAAAAATAAATCATTTTAGTTTATTGTGGCTTGTGGAAACTGAATTTTCGATATTGCTTATTCGAATTTTATCCAATGAAAGAACTATTGAATGTCTTAGTAATGGTAAAGTCAATGTATAAATATATGAAGATAATTATTTTGAATGAGGACAATTTAAAAGTTCATTTTATAAAATAAATGTGCATTTATCGTGAGTATTTAAAAAAATTAATTGCGTTAAAAAAATATGTGTGCATTTTGCACGAGCATTGAAATGTGCGTATTTGGAAATTTTTTATGCTCACATTATTTCGACAAATTTTTTTCATTGCAAAATGATGCTCAATACAAGATTCTTAAATGCAAATCGTATATTATTCCAATACACACATAATTAATTTTAAGGCACAACGTACACCTTTTCAATACACATTTAAATCGCACCACATATGATATGATAAATTCTACGAAAAAAACTATACTGAAATGCGGTTTTATTCAAAAAAACAATATAAATATTAAAAAAAAAAACATTCAAGGCCCTCAAATCTAATTCGAACCGAATTAACCCACAAAGACGCGCACATTTCTCGTTCAATTAACGCCCTAACGACCCGACACCCCAAACGGGGAGTGCCTTGTATAAAAATCACTCATTTTGATTACGCGATAAATATTAGTTACCGAAATTAATGTCCATCCCGGGTCCTGACTCAGGACGAGTCTCGCCCCACACCCCGCCCCTCCCCCATCTTCCCACACCGCCGCCATATTGCCCCCCCCTGTGTCCGGCCCTGGTTTTGTCTCTCTTCGACCGGCCATATTCCGTCCCGGGACGTCGTATTGTATCGCTACATGTGTCGGGACGTATGTAAACGCGTCCCGGGATCCTTATTGCGGGATTTACAACCTCGGGGTGGGCAATTATGTGCTATGAATTAAATACTATGCGCAGCTGTAAAAAGTGGTCCTCTCCGTTTGTTGTACGTGTCGTTAATGAGATTGTTAAATTTTCATTGGGCCGTATTTACGTGCGACGTGAGGATCGTGACTTTTAATATGTATGATGTGATGTTATGTGTTATTGTTTTATGGACGAATGTTGGTTGTTTTTGAAGAATTAGAAATTAAATTTCATGTCGTTCGGAAATTTTCTAGAAACTCAATGTAGCATGTGAACTTGTTATCGTGACATGTCTTTTAGCTGTCGTGGCATGTTTTTTTTTAAGTTGATCTTTACGTGTTACTGTATCGTTAATTTTATTGAACGATTCTCAAACTTTTTAAAATTTATATAGTCGAATGAAAGTTTGAAAGAATAGATGTTTTCTGTATAAATATTGAGATCATTATTTGTTTAATTATTATATTTCAGAATAATATCAATATTAATTTATCATTTTATTTTGATGATTGATAGAAAACAACATAAAGAAAATTTGATCGAAATAATATTTACATGATTTTGGTCATTTTTTTAAATTAAAATATAATCAACAGTTTGATTTTTATTATTATTATTATTTTGAATAGATGATGAAAAATTAAATTGTCTGCTCGATTTTGAGAATAAACACTAACTAATGCATACTAATTTTATTAAATGCACATTTATTTTATAAAAGACACATTTAAATTATCTCCAAAAAATTCAAACTATTATACTGAATCAGCCATAAAAAAGCAGTTGTTCCAAACCAAAAAAAAAAAAACAAACCAAGCAAAAAAAAAACAATTTAAAATTGTCCCAAACCAAATTCGGGCATCTGATTCAACTCAAAATATTTTCGAAAAAAAAAAAATAATTTCAAAACCCGCCCTATCAAAAAATCGACACAAAAACCCGATTCAAAAAATCAACACACAATCCGACCGCACTATAAAACCCCTCATTAATGGAAAAGTCCGACGGGAGCTGCACACGGACATATTTATTTATTTTTTCGAATTTCATCCCGTCCGCCGTCTATTGTCCGCCCCGGGGACGACTCACGTACCACCCTCCCCTCATAGCGCCCCCCCCGCCAGGGTGGGCAGAATATAATCGTAGAAATGTAATTTATATTGTCTGCAACAGAGCAGCTCCACCGTCCGAGAGGGGAGGGGCCGGGTCGGCGAGGTCACGCGGCGATTGGTGAGCCACGGGCATCGGGTGTCGATCGACAGTTTCGACCGCGCGGAAGTCGAGGCGGCAGTCGCTGCGGGCGCGGAACTTGTGCTGAGCTGCAACTCGTCGAACCGAGACTGGGCCTGTCAACTCCCGGCTGAGTTAGTGGTCATTCCCGATGATCCGCACGACCTGACAACCCTGGACGAGACTGCGGACTTCCTGACATCGACGGGGACCAACTACCGATTCGACCCGATCCTTGAGCCGGTTGGATTCGGGTTTGCCGCATCGTTGCTCCGCTACGCAGCGGTCCGCCGCAGGCATCCCGGGCAGCCCATCATGATGGGGATCGGAAACGTCACCGAGATGGCGGAGGTCGACTCAGCCGGGGTGCAATTCCTCTTAGCGTCGATCTGTCAGGAGTGGCAAATTGGAAGCGTCCTGACGACGGAAGTCGCGAACTGGTGTCAGTCCGCCGTGCGTGAGTTCGACCATGCACGTCGACTCGCGCGCTTCGCCGTGAACTCTCGGGCAGTGCCGAAGCATGT
>JAOXNN020000029.1:2420152-2432093 GCA_028571205.2 Hydropsyche betteni | reverse complement strand
TTGTGTGAACCCGAAATGTGTACCCGATTTGAATATTTAATATTAAATTAATAAAATCAAAATAGTTCATTTGTTATTTGTTTTTGACATATAGGCAAAGCCAGAGGCAGTAAGTAATAAGCATGACATTATATACGTTAAATTTATACGCATAAAGACCATATTTGCGAAAAAGTCGCGAGCGTCATCGAACAGACGGACACACACAGAAATCCGCTATTATATATAGGTGACATAGTCAAAATTATTTAAACAACTTCGAAAATAATCTTTCAATCGACTTAAACTTTCCGATACCCCGAAAACTTTCACACCGCAAACAACAACAAAAAACATCACCAACACCAAAAAAACCATAACAAAAAACCCAATCAAAACATCAAAAACGACATCCATCAAAGCGCCCATGCACCGCGCGCCCGACTCCAGGTGCGCCGATCCTCCCTTCCGCGCCCAGCGCCACCCGCCGGGCCACCCGCCGGGCACCTCGGAGGCTCCGGGGGTGTCCTCGGAGGCTCCGGGGGTGTCCTCGGGAGGCCGGGGAGGCTTTCGAGCGCGGAGGGAGGCCTGCGGGTGTGTAGGTGTCGCGTGTCCGCAGCGTGTGCACACAGAGCGCCGTGTTATTATTGATCCGCCGGCCGGCCGCACTCATACTTGACTATTACATATATTTTCTACGTTCATACTCGACGGAGACTTGCCGAACGGCGCGGATGTCGAACTGTGGGAGGCCGGGACGCTTTCGGGAGGTCGGGTTCTGTTCGAGGGGGAGAGACGTTTCCGGTCGAGTGTTGGATATGTCGGGTCGTTCAGGTTGCGTTGCAGTTGCGCGTTTGTTTGATGATTTTGTGAGAAAAGGGTTTTATGGGGTAATGTTAATAATAATAGTAAAAAAAAACGACAATAATAACGATGTTGTTGTTGATGATGATGATGATGATGATGATGATGATGATGATGATGATGAAGATGATGATGATGATATTGATGATGATAGTGATTATAACAACAATAATAACAATAATAGCAACAACAAAGCCGATTCTACAAAAGCCGATATACATGTATCAGCTGACGAGTATTAAAAGGGATAAACCTCAAAAATAAAAAAATATAATAATAACAAATCAAAAACTATGATACTTAGCACACACACACACACGCGCGCGCGTGTGTGTGTGAATGTATGTATGTATGTATATATGTATATGAATAATAACATTACCTTTCACCTCTTTGAACCTTTGTATCACCTGTACAAACCATTCCATAAATAACAACAACAGCAATAACACTAAAAACAACAATGATAACAATAACAATAATAATAATGACGGCGACGGCGACGACGATGATGGTAATAATAATAATAACAACAACAACAACAAAAATAATAATAATAATAATAATAATAATAATAATAATGATGATGGTGATGATGATAATGATAGTAATAATAATAATAATAATAATAATGACGCTGATGATGATGCTGATGATAAAAATAATAATAATGATAATAATTATAATAATATTAATTGAATAGTTTATATACATAGAGAGATCCAAAGGTTTAGGACATGGTTTAAAGAGGTGATAGGTCATGTTATTTGGAACATTTTAAAACATACATATTAGTTCAAAGTATCATAGTTTTTGAGTTGTAATTATTATTTTTTGATTAAGGGTTATCGCTTTAAATACCCGCGAGCCGATATATCGGCTTTTGTAGAGTCGCCAAAAATACCTTGATTGGATTTTTAAAAATATTTCGATAAAAAAAGAATTCCCTTTCGCGAAAATTCACACACTTTGACAACGACTGTACGTCCGATGCTCATATCGGCGGAGGGCACCTCCACGCTCACCTTCTCACCCTCCAGACCGAAAACCCACCCTCCTCCCGACCACCCACCCACCCCCGAGTAATATAACGACGCTCGCTCGTAAATATAACGGCCGTTCCGACCTTTAATAACGGACGAGAAAAGAGGGGTGTGCACACGTACACATACCCCAAATATATATATATATAAGGGTGGCATAAAACGCAACGCACACATTCGCGTAAAAAAGCTCTCTCGGATAGGCGTTATGATATTATATCTCGGCCAATCGTGCGCCGTTATGATATTGCGGGGGTGGTTCTACCCTTCGGCGTGGATGGGTCTTATGCGAGAGGGATTAGGTGCGCTTTTGCTGGGGTTGGTTATGATTATGGAAAATTGCAGGGTGGGCTCGTGGGCTTGTCGGTCTTATGGAGAGGTTCTATGGGCTGGTTGTCGTGTGTGGTTGGGGTTTTTCGTTATGATTATGGAAAATTTTTGGGGGTTGGCGCTGTTTGATCCAATCGCGGGTGAGGTGTTATGGTTTTGTGTTAGGGTGGGTTTTCTTTGTCGTGATGGAAAATTGTGTGTTTGAGTATTCGAGGAAGTAATTTTTTGAAATGTTGTAATTAAGTTTATTGACTTTTTTGAAGATGGAAAAACGACTTCAATGTATTATATCATTAATGAATAGTTTGTTGAGAAAATTTTATAAAAAGAAAATTATCAGTTAAAATGTATTAGGTGTGATTAAATTTAGTTTCTTTTAACCACTTATTATAAGTGAAAATTTATATTTTTTCTTTTGATATAATATTATCACACATTTTGATTTGATTTTATTGTTACAGTTTACTTTTGAAAAGAAAATTATTGATTTTATTCGAGAAAAACTAAGTTTCATGAAAATTTTTATCTGGAAAATGAAGATGGCAGTATCATACTCGAATGCAGTTTTGATTACGTCAAAATAACTTTGGAAATTCCAAAAAATCTTTTTAAACATTTCATTAGTTGTATATTTATCCAAAGTAATAATAGTAGAACAAAAATCGTTTAATTCTAAACAAAACGATTAACAAATTTTCTCTCTGAAATTCACTGAAATTTACGGTCGAGGTACACAGTATTTTACTCATATTACAACGACGACAATTTAGCTGGAACAATTGTAAACTATTCCTTTACACCAGAACTTGTTAAACTGTTAAAATTATATTATATATTATATTATACAACTAACTTTTGATTATAAAAACAAAAGATATGAATTGGATTCACATATTATAAATTCATTTAGAATTATGAGAAAAAATTGATCTAATTTTCAAATATCATTGAAGATAATAATTTGATTTTAAAAGCAGTCAAAATTTCTTCACCACATTAAAAAAATAAACATAATTTAAACACCCATCGCTTACAATCTTTTACATACAAATACATTCAATCATTTTTATAATCAGGCTCAAATCAACGATAGTTCAGAACTATGAATAAAACAGTCAAAATTTCTTCATCCCATTAAAACAATAAACATAAAAAATACGCATAATTTACATATATGTATATATAGAAAATTCTCGAATCGACAGTGCAGCAGAAAGTTACAGAACCTCCGTCCTGAACCGGGCAACAACACCTCGGCCAAAAGCTGAAGCAAAGACACAATGCAATATTAATTCGCGCTCGCAACTACGAAGGCATCGCGTGCACGAAATAGTTTGCCAAATCTCGGAACGTGCCACCCACACACACACAGGGTGTAAAGTACGAGAGGAGACTTTGAAAATTTCCACTCCAAGTGTCGGAGCATATGCAAAACTCCCTGTGCGCGAATATCTCGCGATACGTCCGTAAATAACGACGAGCCAACGAAAACTTGGTCTTATGCAAACACAATGCCAACAACAGCATCTTCCGACTCAAAGTCAAAGCGACAACCAAAAGGCGTGCTTCGCCTCTGTGTCTTGCATCCTATATCGGGGATATTGTCGAGGACGTATTATAAGGGTTGCAACGAGGTGGGGGTGGTTTCGGGGGGGGCGGTGTCGAGTTTCCAAAGCCGAGATTTGTCCTCGCGGCAAATTAGTACCCAGACGCCGCGACCGCCGCGTTGTTTGTCTTCTTGTATGTTGGGTGAGTGTGTGTATATGTGTGTGTGTGTGCGTGTGTGTGTTTTGGGTTTGTGTGGGGTCGTGCGTGTGGGGGTGGAGGTCGTTGTCTTGATGATTGTCGTTTTGATGAAGGATTGGTGTGCTTTGAATGGGTGGTTGATGGTTTGAAGGTGCATAAGTGTAGATGATGAAAAAAAATTAGTAATCATAGTCATATATAGATGGCGCTGATACTTGGTGTTATCAGCTAGCGTTTTTCCCTTAAGAAAAGCAATTAAAAATAACGAAATGTAATAATAATACAGTAAATAAGTCGTGCGTTTAGAGGTTGAAGTTGTCATGTTAATGATTGTTGTTTTAGTGAAGGATGGGCATGCTTTGAATGGGTGGATGATGGTTTTTAAAGTGCGTAAGTATAGATGATGAAAAAATAGTAAGTATAGTCATATGTAGATGGCGCTGATATTGCATGTGATAAGCGACCGTTTTTTCCGTCAAGAAAAGCAATTAAAAATAACGAAATGTAATAATGGTGTAGTAAGGTCGTGCGTATGGGGGTTGAGGTCGTCATCTTGATGATTGTCGTTTTAGTGAAGGATAAGTGCTTTGAACGTAAGGAAGATGGTGGTGCATAAGTATTGAATTTGTTTGAAAAATAGTAATTAAAGTCATGTGAAGATTAAGTTGATATTGCATGTGATAAGCGAACGTTTTTTCCTTTAATTAAGGTAGTAAAATATGAATACTGGATATAAAAAAGCCTTTTTGTCAAGAAAGAAGAAGGAGATTTTTGTCAAGAAACTGCCATGATAGCGTATACAACCCATACAAATACGATATTGATATAAACTATTAAAAACTGATTTTGAGTCCTGATAAGTCCTTTTTTATTTATAAATATTAGAAGAAAATCCTTTGAGTATCAGTAAATGAGAATTAAATTGAGTTAGTGGAAAGTTTCATATCGACAATATTTTATAAAATCATATATTAAAACGAATGAATTAATAATTTGTAATCAGTAAAATATAATCAAAATAATTTTTTACCAAACAAGAATAATAACAATTCTAAAAATCGATTCGAATAAAAAATTAACGTTCACACGACCAACGAAACGTGTCGCAGCCATAGAAGAAAAATATAGGAAACGAACAAACCTCGCAGCAGCAAAAAGAGCAGATTCCAGAGGATGAGGAAGACGTCCCTCCTCGAGGAAAAACCTTGGCTCCAAGAAGCCACGTATTCCAGTTATTTATGAGTGAACGTGCAGATTTTAGGCGTAGCTTTCGCGTTTTAGTTTCGCGCTCTCGCAGGGTACATCATCTGCATAATGAAACGTGTTCCGTGTTCTTCGTCTGCATATATTATGCCGGGGGTTTCTTAGATATTTTCGTGTCGTGATTCGCTTTGACAAATGTGCGGAGTGTGGATTTTGGCGGGTTGTTGTGTGTGGTTTGAGGAAATGCGGGGCTGAGGCTTTATATGGGGTTTTTCGGTGTGGGAGGAGCGGGTGATGGTTCGTTTTGTTGAATCCGGTTTTGGTTTGTGTTGGGTTATTATGTGGTTTTTTTTTTGTATTGAAGATCTATGATTCAGTTTGTCGAGATGTATATGAGATTTTTGGCTTTATATGTGGTTTTTCGATGTGGGAGGAGCGGGTGATGGTTCGGTTTTGTTGAATATGGTTTTGGTTTATAAATATATTGGGTTATGATGTGGTTTTTATGTGCTGAAGATCTATGATTCAATTTGTCGAAATGTATTGTTATATGTCCAGTTATAGTTATAAGTTATGATTTTTTATGATTACTGAAAAAGGGTCACATGATATGGACCTTAAAAAAATATGTTCTATGGTTTAGTTGTGTTTAAATAATCAGATTTTTTTGATCAGATAAGTTAAGCAATATGTGGTATGATCTTTTATTGAATGTGTCTCATTTATTTGGGAATAATTAGTATAAGGTTCTTCTAGGTTCAATTAAATCTAGAAAACGATCGATTTCTTACAGATTGTTGAAGAAAATGCTCAAACTTGTGAGGTTACTGAAAATACTTTGTGCTTTAGTGAAAGCCATATAAGCTTCATATGTTGATAATTTTGAATTTGGAATAAAAATTTGTATCAAAATTAGGTCAAATAAATCGAAATTGATTTGAATTTTATTCTAATTAAATTTTCTTTAATTAGTACAAGTTTTCACAAATAGATGGCTCTAAGAATATCAACTGTGAAACGATTTTATGAAAAATTACTCATCATTACCAGCCATTTTCCAAAAGTTTTAATCACATTCTAATGGTTGCAAAACAAATATTTAAATAAAAAAATTTAATAAAAAAATAATATATAATACTAACAAAAATACATCAATATTTCATTCCTATTCAAGAAAAACCTTTCAAAAACCAAACAAATTTTATCAAAAACCAAAATATATATCAAAGCATAAACAAAACACATAAATCCGATATATTATAATACATCGAATAAGCACGCACACCCTCAGAACGGGGGGGCGAATCGTTTTCTTTTTTAGAATCTTTTTATGCGCCTCCAGGGGCGAAAGGGGGCAAAAAAGTGTGGCAAAAGGGCCAAAAGGGGTGCCCTTTACACCCCGAAAGCCTCCCGCTCCTTACGCCGACTCACGGACCTCGCTTTAAGAATCACTTGAATTTTATATTCGGCAAAAGGTGAGCTATTTAGCTTATATTATGCGCCCGTGTGTGATACGCGTATAGGTTTCGCGTATGTGCGAAAGTATAGGAAGTCTTCGGGATGTAAGGGAACTTTTGTTGTATCGAAATTGAAAATATATCCCGCCATATGAAGCAGTGGCGGTTCGCGGTCGTATTTTAATAGTTGATTACTGTTTTTAAGTGGTTGTTTGGTTAGGTTTTCAGATTATACTTTGGATGAGTTTTTGGTATTTGGTTGGTATTAGAATTTTTTAAATATAATATTTTCCCGTTTGTAATGTATTTAATTAAATTTAAGATTTGATCTTATAATAAGATAGATCGTAAGAGAGTTTGAATAACTTTTAGAGTTGATTTATAGTTTAAGATATGTAAGATTCAGATGAAATTTTAATATTTGTTTTGTATTGATATATAATACAAACGAAAATGTCTAATTTTTATAGTTTTTATGCATAATTATTATAAAACTCATTTGTCAGTTGTATGTTTATTAGATTGGGTTAGGTTTGCTTCGAATAAATTTTTGGGTTTGATTTTTTGTTAGGTTCAAGATCAGTTATCAAATTAAATTTTAGACTAGGTTTTCATTTAATATTTGAACTATGTTTTGAAACACACGTTGGATAAGGTTCTATTTTGAAGTTTTGATCTCATTTAGTGTATCACTAAAAATTATGAAAATAAATTTATATATTTATGATTTAAAAGAATATTTTAATTTCACACAAAAAATGGCGTATTTAATTTTAAAATAAAATAGATAAATAAAATTTAAATTTATGATTATGTAAAAAAAATTCATTGTTAAAATTTGAAATATAATTTCATAAATAAATATATTACGATATAATGACACGATGCAAAAGATGATTTGGTGCGCTTTTACAATTTGAATCGAAATTTGTTTGCTTATAAAACACATCAAAATATATAAAAAAAATTGTTTTAAATCTTATAAGTATGAGAATAAAAAAGTATGTTTTGTAAACAAACAAATTGCGATTCAAATCAAAAAAGTTCACCCATGCATAACACCCAATCCATCATCACGAAAAGCTCCCAGCTTCATCCCATAAAAAAGAAAAAAAAAACAACCGAAAATATTCAAACGCATCGAAATTCGATTCCGGCAACACCCCCCCAGCAAAAATAAATAAAAAGCGGAAAAAGTGTCGTTCGCGAGCCGCTCCTGGATAATCCCCCGGTTTTATGCGTTCAATTTATTTTGCTGAATGCGCGCGTAGCATTTATTGAAAAAGATATCGAATAAAGGATAACATAAACCGGCGGTATCCATTCACGGACGCGCCGCCATGCTGTAGTATGGCGGATCCGTTTTGAATATACTGCCTCTAAAAAAAAGTGTTCGAAAAAAGAGCGGGAAAAATCGGAAAGTTTTCAGAGGATTTGGCGCCGAAATTGCCGTCGACGTATAAAAAAAGCTCGAGGATGCAGGCGGAACCGAGCCGAGTTTATAAATATGTTTAGTGCTTTTGTATTTTTGATGGTTTTTAAGGGGGGGGTTTGTTTGGTTTTTATTTTTTTCGAGGTGGAAGTTTGGAGGAACTCGTATTTGTTTTGGAAATTATCGGTAGGATTTTTGTATTGGTTTTCATTAAATATGGTTGAAGTCCAAAAAATAATTTTAACTCGACTAAAAAATATCGAATAAGTAAATGAGACTTATCTAATTCCGCTATTCGTCTAATTTCGTGATATAGGCTGTGTACGACCACTGTCATAGAATTAGCTATTGACATCTCAGATTCTATCATTTGAGGAGATGTCATACAAAGTTAGCAATGAATTATAACATTTAAATGATGGTTCGACGAAAAAGAAGGTTGATTCTTTGTGATTTTAAACTTTATTTTAATTATTTCCCAATATAATACACGATAACGACAAAATAGTGCTAAATATCACGAAATTATACGAGTCTCCCTAAAAATAATAATTAAATTTTAATTAATTAATTTATAATACAGAATAAAAATTAATTGATACTATGTGTTATTAAAAAAACATAGTCGTTTCCATTTATTATATTATATGGAATAAAATTTGATACTATAATAAAAAGAACAAACGATACATTATAAAAAAAAAACTCGTCGCTAGCTCAGAACATTCGAAACGTGTATGGTGTATCGTTAAGAGTGAACGTGACGTAAAAACCAAAGAATAACGACTGAAACAGGAAATTGAAAATTGCCGAGGCAGCGCCGAGGAAAAGCGGGAAAACCGGGATCTGGGGGACGGGAAGGTGGAATTTTCCGGGAAAAAGGGAAAATAAGCCGCGAAAAGCGGAAACGTTGAAGGGGAATTAGTAATGAACGAATTATGGACGCGAATATCGCTGAAGAAAAAAAAAATACATAAAGCTAATATAAAAAAAGTAAATAGAAGGTGTCGAACGATCGTGTAGCGGATTATTCGTTTTAATGATGTGGATTTTTCAGATTTAAGTGTTTTGTAGTTGAATCAACGGATAGTGTTACGGAAAATCCTTGCACGAAAAATATATTTTCACAATGAAAAAATACAATGCAACGAACTCTCGATGCACTACAATGTCCACTATCTGACGGAATTATTTATCAGCATGAAAAATGACAGGAAATTGAATGTAGTTACGGTGTTTACATCTGCCATTTTTTTTCTGCTCTTTCCCTCAACCCCTAGACAGTGCACAATGTACAATTCAAAGAGTTCAACCCCCTCACGGGTCTTTCATGGGTCAAGCATCGGTCCCAGAACGTGGAAGTTATGTCCCCAAGTGGGCGGCAACGGGAGGGACATAAAATATGAATCGACCGGACTTTGAGGGGACGACTTTTTTTTTGATCCTTCCCATTTCCATGGAACAAGCCGATTTCATTGTAAGATTTATCTTTCAGCCCAACAAAGATTTCATATTAAAAATATGACTAACAATCTGAAAAATTCTTGTTTATTTAAGGAAAAATTTAATTTTTTTTTCAAAAATTTAAAAAACACATACACATACATATAGAGAGGTCCATTACCGAAAAAACACCACACTCTGAAGAGCGACAATACAATTTTATCGCGGGCGTCGAAAGCTTTTTTAGCGCCACGGCCGGACTACGGCGCACATAAAACACAAAAGAAGCAATCGCAAAAGTGAAAAATGTAGCGTGCCATCTAGCGAATTGGTACTGTACAAACATACACACGTATGATTATATATGAATGTGTATATGTGTGTGTGTGAGGGGGTGGAATCGAATAACCGTAACGGCCGGCCCCGGAATAATGGGGTCCGAGGTGGACCGAGGGATGAAGTGTAAGTCTCGGGATTCAAGGCGAGACGGGACTTTGAGGTGTGTTAATACGTATTCGTTTGAGAGTTAAATAGATTTTATTTTATTAATTTTATATGTGAAACATAGATGGCGCTGATTGCGCTATATATGCGATTGATATTTTCCCTCTTGTTTAACGTTATAGAATAATGTTTTATATTGATGTGTTGTATTTTTATGAATTTTGTGAAAGTTCAATTAAAAAAGTAATTTACTAAATCACCATTTTACTAATTCAATTACTAAAGTAATTTTATATAATTTTTTTTGAATATTAACCAAATTTAAAAAAAAAATTAAATAAATAAAAAGTCATTGATTTTTAAATGATATGCTAATCGATTCATGCAGATTTGGAGTTTTTAAGATTCACCCAGATTTATTATTAAACAATCGATTTTACTATAAAATATTAAGAAAAAAAAATAGACGAGTATAAATTATTTAAAATTAATAAAAAAAAAACACATAAATCATTTCGAGATATCCCGGGAAAGGCCCTCAGAGCCGGCGTCAGGAAAAAATGAGGGACGTGAGAGAGCGCACCGACCGATATCTTAACTGTAAACGAAACGACACCCTTCCATACCCCGTGAAAGCCCCATTCCACGGTTTCGGACCCGTTTCGGAAAAGCCGTCGAAAAAAGGCGGGAAAACGGGGGTGTCGGGCGGAAAACGAGAGTCTGAGTTTTCTGTCGGACGGACGGATAACGGCTTCCGTATTAATTTCGAACGTGTTCTGCGAAATTGATATTTTCACGAATGTACACTGTAATTTTTATCGTAATAATAATAAAATTATCTTGTCATGTATATAATGAACGAGGAACTTTTACGACTGGAATGTTTACGATCCGAGTCCGCTCCTGTCCATCTTCAACAATAATGGTGTCCGGCGGGCAGATGTTTGTTGATATTGCATTTTCCATTCGCCATAATGCGATCTCTATGAGGTGGAGACTTTGGGATGTCGGTGGGTGGAATGAAGGGTGGCTTTTCCCCCATTACACCCCATTTTCTTGCGTCCATCGGTCCGGGTCTTGCCCATAAAATATACATCTTGGACGAAATATAACACCGGTCCATACATATCAAATAATTTTTTTTATATATAAAAATTATATAATCAATCAATAAATGAGCAGTTTCTTAATGTAAACACATGTGAAATTCATACAAAAAAATATCAGTTCATAAAAATTTCAATAGATACATCAAAAACGCACATTTACAACAAATTTATTTGTGTCCCCAACCAAGGATATTCCCAAGCGTATACAGCTTTGACAGTGTCCACGCTCGGTGACTAAGTCGCAATAAACAAGCGCAACTTTATATTGCGAAGCGACTGCATAATGCATGCCAAAGGGAAAAACTATAGAAATTATTCCCCATGGAGAAAGTATGGGGCGGAACGAAGCAACTGATTTATGCCCTTTCCGTTTGACCCCATATAATGAGCGCGGATTAACGGACGATTTCGCTGTCGGTAATTTGTGTTCGATGTGTACAAGTGATTTTATTGCCACGACGCGTTTTTTGTATTTTTATGATTGATGTAAAAGTTTAATTGAATATCGATGATAATTCATAGTTTATTGAATGTATTATAGAACGAAATTCGTTCATATTCATATTCAAAAGATATATATCAAATCCCCTATATATAAAAGCAGATTTATGTGTGTGTGTTCGTTCGTCTGTATGTGTGTGTGTGTGTGTGTGTGTGTGTCCGTGTGTCTCGATGACGCTCGCGACTTTAAAATGATCGAACCGTCGATCTCCTATATACGTGTATAATTCTTCATGCGTATATGGTCTTTGTGCGTATACACATAACCTCTATAATATCATGCTATGAAAGCGCCTCTATTGAATTATGCCATACGTCGATTATTACACAGTGGAAAAAATATTTGAATCCCCTATACATGTATATAATCACCGATGACAGATGCTGTGT
>JAOXNN020000029.1:2392028-2403953 GCA_028571205.2 Hydropsyche betteni | reverse complement strand
ACGATCCAACTGTACCGACTTTTATCGCGTACACCTTTAAATCCCAGATTATAAATCTCATCTGAAATTACATGCAGGGGTGGCGGGCCTGTTTTGAGATAAACCTCGTGTCGCCATTGTCGCACAGTCACCGCCGCCACCCCCCCTTAAACCACCCCGCCTTTTTATTATGGAAACTTAAGCCCGTCGCACAGATTCGCGAGGGGGTGGTGAAATATGCGCCGCGTGCATCCGCCCCTGCTCTTTTCGCCGGCGCGTTTCGGCCTTATCATATTGCGATTGGCTTTTGATGTGCGAGGCTTTGTGCATGTTGAGGATGGTCTTTCGGGTCAATTTGGTTGTTTTGGGGATGGCCGTGTGTTTTAGGGTCGTTAAGTGTTTGGGGTAATGTCTGGAAATTAAAAAAAAATAATATAATTTAGGGAAAATTTTATATTTTTTAATATGACTAGTGTGGTTTCGTGATAAGCGCTTGTTTTTCATTATGTTGTATTCTATTATAAAATAATTTAAATAAAGTTTAAAATTCTTATTCATCGAACTGTTATTTAGATGTTGTAATTCATTGATAATTTTGTATGATATCTGAAATTATCGAATATTAGACGTATAATTTCGTGATATACTCGATTTTGAGAAAAGCTTCATTATGTGATTTTTTTTATAGTTTTTCTTTGGGGAGACTCGCCTAATTTCGTGATACGCTTCTTTGTCATTATCTTGTATTCTATTGTAAAATGATTAAAATAAAGTTTTCAGTCATGAAGAATTAACCTTTTTTTCGTCGAACCGTTATTTATTTTGTTCATTCATTACCAATTCATTACCAATTTTACTCAAATGATTGAATCTGAAATGTCGAATTCCGTGATGGTCGTGTGGTTCTATGATATTATTATATATTCAATTTTGAGAAAAGCTTTCTAATATTATTTTTTTCGATAACAATAAGATTAAAATTGAAATGCAATAAAAGATTTATCATTAAAAAAATTTCATTAATACTGACTATTACATGGTCTACTTGTTATAAAAGATATTTTGCATTACATATAAAAAATTAGATCTCGTATATCATAGAATCATTTGTAAATCAATAAGTATTCAACACTTGAATTTTTCACGGAATTGGACAAGTCTCCCCCATTTCAAAAATATTTTTGTTTAGTTCTTATTGTATAATCATTATAAATTATTAATCTCGTATAAGCATACTTCAAGTTACGCTTTGATAAAAAAATAATCTTTACTAAAAAAAAATAATTCAAATATGTTTCAATAGATATTTTTCAAAAATAATTGATTAAATCTAATCATGAAATTTAGTAACAATATTAAGATGTTTAATATTAAACAAAACCAACGAAATACAAAATTTTATTCATTGTTTCAAATATGTTAATAAACCAAACATATATACCTTTTATGAAGTACACCGAAACCCCGAAAAGCCCATAACTCACACACAAGCACACGCACATAACAAATTTATATCTTTGTGTGTGTTCTTTCATAAATCTGGCTGGAGATATATGAGAGCGCAATTTCCTGTATCCGGCCATTAACGCCCGAGCTTTTATAAGCTTAAGCCCTGGTTAAAGATTGGGAGAGACGATGGGGAAGATGGGGAAGTATGGGAACAGACGAGATATGAGACTGAGGCGAAAGGATGGCGAGTGGGCGGAAGGTGGGCGGCGAAGGTGGGCCGAGCATACGCGATTTATATTCCGTGTGTTTCGAAACTTATTCCCGATCGGGAAAATGAGATCGGGAATCAGAATCGGGTCCCTTATTTATTAGACGATTACGCTGTTTGTGTGTGCGTTGTTTTATATACAGAGTGTGCTTTTCAAATCAATATTCTGTACAGTGCGTTTATGTTTATGGTTTGGAGTTTGTTAAGTTGAATGGATGAGGTTTTGCGGGTTTATTTGAATATTTGAACGTGAATCTCTGAGTTGGAAAATTTTGAATGTGTATTATGAAGTCATTGTATAGAAATGCAATAACAAATGTAAACGTGAAAGTGAAATCGGGAATCAGAATCGAGTATTTCATTTATTAGATGATTACGTTGTTTGTGTGTGTATTTTTTTTATATTATACATAGAGTATTATTTTTTCGATTAAATTTACAGTTTAAAGTGTATTAAGTTGAATGGATGAGGTTTGATCAGTTTATTTTGATATTTAAACGTGAATGTCTGAATTAGAAAATTTTGAATATGCATTATGAAGTCAATGTGTAGAAATGCATTAACAAATGTAAACGGCACACGGTTGAGTTGGAAAATTCCGAATGAGTATTATGAAGTCAATACATAGAAATGCACTGACAAATGTAAACGACACATACACACAACACCTATAACATATGAGCCGCAACTAAAACAAAAGGGGCCAAAGAAAAATGACATCTAACGGCGGAAGATAGCAACTACACACGTACACGGGAGTAAAGAAAAATACAGGAGGCAGAAAAAAAATAACCTCATAGCTTAGAGCTTAAGTTGGAGAGAGCTCCGAGCTGAAAGAAAAGTAGATTGAAAACTCCCGAGGAAAAATGACCGCTGTCCGTCCTTTGTCCGGCCATGGGCGGGCATACATTCCGCCCACCCCCATCCCTCAGCCATATTGGATATACGTGTCGGTTATGTGTGCGGAGTGTGTATTGGATGTGTGTTACGGTTGTGTGGGTGTTTGGGTGGCGTTTGGGGTGGGCGGGTGAGGTGGGCGGCTGATATTTGCGCGCCTCCTTCGGAACCTTTCCATCCGTTTATGCTCAAGTAAATACACCATTTCTCCAGTGCTCGGATGGATGTGAATGGATGGTGTCCGACGCTTTTTTATGGTGTTTTCATATATACCTTTTTTGTTTATTTTTTTTTTATTATTTTTTAATGGATGAAATGTGAGATGATTCATAGTTGAGAGAAGATGATTTTTTTGTTAAAAAAAAATGTATATATAATATGGAATCATTGAAATTTGAGGAAAGGGAGGTGGGCGGCAAAACCCGCCCACTTTGGGAAATACCGTCGGGATCCTTCTTCGAGATTTCGACATCCATCGAATTATGCAGACACGAGTCAATTTAAATATGGGGGACAATCGGCAAGAGACTCTTCTTAATTATCGGTTCCGGTTCCGGTTCCGTCCAATATCGTTCCGATCCCCAATAGAAGAAAAAAAGGAATGAAAATTCGCTTTTCTTTCTTCGATTTTAATTTTTGCGCAGCCTCCTTTCCGATGCATAATTGCCCGTCTCCCGGGAATTAATTCCGATGAATCGTTATTGCCTCGAGCCCTTATTTTCAGATTCGACCCCTCCCCTGGACCCTCAAACCTATCGGAATTTTATTACAATGTTCGATGGAAAGTTTGAGAATAACGCGATCGGGCAATTTCGAATCGCATTCATCGATTGCCTGTAAAGGGTCTGTACGCTTATATAAAGAGCAACGAATCGGATTTATAATACATTTATTAAATACAATATAATATTTAAAAAGAATATTTTTTATAATATGAATTAATTGAATTTTAAAAGTTTGTTAATTTGTGATCATTATAAAAGGTACGCTGAAGAAAAGGCGTTCGAAAACGAAAAGTTCGATTTGATAATTCAATATTAAAAGCCTTTTGAAAGGGAGGAAAAACTTGCGGTTCAAAGGGGAGGAGAGTCGGAAAATCGGGAAAAACTTTCCGCGGAAAACTCGAAGAGTCGAATAATAATATAGTAAATTAAAATGAGAAGAATGAAAAAGAAAAAAAAAACGCGAAAAGTAAGCGAATTTGACGTGAAGCGGTTCGTGAAAGTTGTAAAAGTAGACGAATATTTACATTAATTCTCGCTCATTACGTTTTGAAGAATAACCATTCGGAGGATTCGGTTTTTTTCAGCCCCGTCCGCCATTTTTTCTCCATCCGAGGGCGGGGGGACAGGGTTGAGGGGTGGAAATGGCGGCGGGCGTTCTTTTCTTTCTCGTTTTATTCGAAAAGTTTCCCGACTCGCTTCTTTTTATTGGCCACTTAATGATTTTATGCCACGGCCGTGTTTCAAACTGGCGAAGAAAGTATTAGCAGAAACAAGAACGGAAAAAAGTACGGAGAAAAATGTGTATAAAAACACAATTCGATGTAGGGTCGCCATGGGGTGGGTCGAAAAAGAAGGACAGAGTTTATGCCGTCGTGTACCCACCCCCTCATACCCTTGTTCAGATTCTTATTGTTTGATGTACAAAAGGAACGTAAAAGATTTTTCCAACTGTACAAATTGTGTTTATTTAAAAGTCGGTATGTATGCGAGCGTTTCTTGTGTTATGTCGCTGGAATATTTTTGTGGTGGTGCGAGATTTATTTGTATTTTTTTTTTAATTTAATCTAAAAGTTTATTTGATATTGGATCGTAACAGATACATAATTGAATGATAAGTTCGTAAGAAAAGATTCTAAGCCAAACGGTCTTAAAATAAAAATAAAATCATGTCGCTGAACTTTGGTCATGAATGATCACTAATTGATTAAAAATACGTCCTATGAAGTTATAATACAAATGGATATTTTAAAATGCTGAAACATGTATAAGTTCATATCATTCATATCATTTATATCATGAATAATATCAATTTACATTCATATGAATATGTGCTATTTCATCATTTTTTTACATTTGCTGATGAAATAGATCATACTGCAAATTTTGACGAAATAAGCTTTGTGCGTTATCGGCTAGAATGGGTCCGTTCATTTCGGCCGAGAAAAAAAGAAATAACCACAAGAGTCGATTTTTGCGGCTCTCGTTCTTATTTTAACATTTTATTTACTAATTTATTTTTTTGGACGCTCGCGCGTTTAAAGCGCCACAGGGAAATTAGAAAAAGGCGAGAGCCGAGACCGAAAAAAAATATACAGTCACTTAATTATAATAGACTTCTCCCCGCCTAAGACTTTTCTTAAGAATTTTCCTCGAGTCATGTTCATTTTCCAGCCAATAATTATTTTGTGGCGCGTAAGAGATTCCGGAACGAAAATAATTGAGATTTTAAGAGGGGCCCCGAAAAAAATAAAAATACTTGGACCCCCCCCTGTTTAACTTACTTCGCGGTTCGATCGCGCAAGTGGACCGCGGGGAAATGTAAAATGTCCACAAAAAAATAAAATAAATCTAGGAAAAAAGGACGACTTTACGGCCTCGGACCGCGCTTTTTGAACGCCTGCAACGAACAGGGGAGGGTGACGGGAAAAAAGGGAAAAATAAGTTATTCGTCGTTTAATTTTCTCGTCGGCTTATACATGTATTTATGTGTACTCTTTTTCTTCGTCCTCTTAAATAACCGCAAATATAGCGAATTACTCGGTTCGACGAAAAATAATGGCCCCTCGGTTTATTACGTCTGCATTAGAAATGGTTGTGTAACTAAACGAACCGTTGCAACTGGGGAATATTTATTTGTATACATTCTTTTTTTTTTTTTAATAAAATAATATTTTACATAATATATAGAAATGGGTTATTTATAATACTTGGATTTTATTTATCGAAGTCAATATTAAACACATCCCTTATTTTATAAAATGCCACATAATTATTACGCATGAATACATCTGAAATCATCAAAACAATAAAAATATCACCCTATATTTCGGAAAAACATAATATTTGAACCGCGACGCGTGCACCGGATATTGCTCCGGTGTAAACACGCGATTAGCCAACAGATGTCAGCACGTGCCGTTATTCAAGCATATATCCGTTAATGCATTTTATATTCAAAACGATCATAATTCATAAATTTTAGATTGTTTATATATTGTACAAATCTTTTTGTATATTTTAAATAAAAAAATAAAATAATAGTCAATTCACTTTCTTATGAACGATTCAAAATCTCAAGTTCTCGTCGTTATCTCCGATATAAAAATGAAAGAACACAAAAAGTGCGATATACAGAGCTTAATACGCAATTAGGACCTCGAAAGGGTCAAACGGACACGTGTGAGGGCTTCGCTTTCGACACGTGTCAGTTCTATCCCGATACGCGGATAATACAGTGTGGCTTTTCAGGGGTGAAATTGTGTGATGACGCACAGATCGTGTCTGCGATATGTTTGCTTTATTTAGCCATGATCTGTGTGTATTACGTTCAAAGAATACAAAACTAAATTTCTGATTCGATTCAAAATCGGGATTTAATTAAAGCGGAAAAAATTAAATTTGCACCCCGTCCATAGAGACGGGGGTGTTTTAGAGCGGGTCCGAAAATGAAATAAAAAAGTAATAATAATGAGTCGTTCTTTCCGAGAACCGAACGAACGAACCACCCGGTGGGCGGTAAAAAGGGGGTCGTGGGCGGGATGGGCGGAATATATCTCGCAAAAGTATTTAACAGGAACAATCGCGATACGGCCATTCTTGATGATACGTTCGGATATACTTGGAAAGTTTTAATTAATGTGTTATATTGGCTTTTTCATTATTGTGTGAATTTTGCAATAAGAAAATGTAAATCATAAGAAATTTGAGTGTTTTATTATAATAAAATTGTTTATTGACCGCATCTTTTATTATTAATATAACTAGTGTTTTTTTAACTATTAAGAACACTTATATATTGCATAGTATATATTTTTAAAATTTATGCATTGATGTGAGTTAAGTACGATTTTAAATATTATTATAATGAGTCTGTGTATTTAAATTTATTTTGTGATAAAGTAGAACCTCGATTATTTGGAATGAAGAGGAATTGAGATGGTCCGGTTAGCAAATAATCTGGATAATCGAAACGAGAAAAAATGAATATGAATTTATTGCAAAATAAATTAAATTATTTATTAATAAAATGCTGTGCATAGTTATGAACAAAATCTATAAGCATTTTTTTAAACGTATTTACAGTATATTTATTTTTACCATTTTTGGTTATTTGATACTGATAAAATTTGTGAACATAATATAAAACCGCGTGTATTCAAGATAGTATAAAAATTTTAACGCCATCTGTGAGAAGTTTTTTAACTCTAAATTTAAAAAAATGAAACTCCTGTCAGTTATTAGTTCGATTACCCTCATAATCGAGTCAGTATAATTTTGCAACGTATAGTATAATACCAATATAAATTTTAAACAGTATTATTTTAAAATTTACTCGTAATTTTTTTGGACAGGTATTATGTTAAAAAAATCGTGAAATTTGTTATTCAAAAGACATTGATTCATTTTTTGATCAATCCGAATAATAGAGGTTCTACTGTATTTCAGTATAAATTTTGATTCCTTCAAAGATGTTCTAATTCCATCTATTCTTTCCATATGAATACATTAATCGAAGTCATTTAAAAAAAATATATATATTGATAAAATATTCTGAATCGTTTAAAGATTCATATGAAATAACGAAATGTATTTTTTTTTCAAGTATAAAAAAAACAACTTTTACACCAAAAAAGTCTCATATACTTCTTCCAGCAAAGCGCAGAGCCGGCGGAAACTCAGGCAACAGAGAACGGGAATAATGAAAATCTACGAGACGATTTATCTTCAGAATATAATGTAGCTTTGAAATAATAAGATGAAATTATCTCTCGTTATCTGTAGAGGTGTTTTTTGCGTCTCTTTCCGACCGGCGGCGGCCATAGGGTAGCTTTCACCCTTTCTTATGTACGGAGAGAAAGTAAGGAAAGTGGGCGGTGGGTGGGTGCAAAGCGAGCGTGAAACGGGGAAGAGCTCTGCTCGACTAATATAAAATGAAGACAAAGCAAGAAGGTTATAATTCCATTATTTTAGTCCCGCGAGGATGGAAGATATGTTGTTGCCGGACAGGGATGGATTCTATGGATGTTTCGGGTGTTTGGATGTTTGTGAAGTTTTAGACGAATTATGAGAAAGTTGTTCGGGGTATTTGTAAATTTGTTTCATGCAAAGTTTGTTCGATTTGGTGAAATTATTTTTAATGTTAATTATATCATTTATATGTTTTATTGTGTAAAATTTCCATCCTCAATATCTAACTCAATAATAATGTATTAAAAATCAATCCATTTTCAATGATATATTAATATCACATTAATCCATACTATTATAAATACTTATCGATTAACTTTTATATTAAAATTGATAAAAAAAAATATATCTACAAAAAAAAAATCCAAGAATTAATATTATTAAAAAAAATATATTATAAAAATATGAAATATCAATAATATTCAATACAACCCTGTCCAAAGAAAGAGACGAGTGCAAAATTTGCGAAGCGGCCGACGCCGGTTGAAGAAGGGGGGGTTAAAAACGAGGGGCGAGAAGCGGGGGATGATTTAAATTAAAATGGCGCCGGAGAATGTCACTTTTATGCATCTTAACTAGATAGTAAAATTAAGGGGCGAAGTTTGCCCAGGAAGGTGGTAATTAAACATCTACGACTTTGAAGTGTCAACTCCCTTATCTATGTGTTTTATACCCTCACGGGGGCAAATCAATAAGGCGTCGCGGGGCCCACCCCGTTCTCTTTGCCCAGGACATAGGTGCTCAACTTTGTGCCCGCGGGTTTGTTGGGGGTGAAGGGGTTAGCCTGTTAGTATGCGGTTTGTATTTTGTTTTTTTTTGTACGTTGCTGTACGTATGGGGGAATTTTTAAGTTGGTTCTTTGATTCTTTTTGATGAAGTGGTTCGTCAAAGTTTTTTGAAAATTATGAGAATTAAAATTAATAATTTATATAATTAGAGAAAATTTTTCGCATATGGAATATAATAGTGCCATCTATATTTGAGTAGCTGAATTAAAAAAAAGGACTTAAATGCCAAAAAATCCAAAATAGATTATATGCCCAAAATACCTTTTATTATACATATCAACGTATATTTTTTAAAATATGATCGTAGTTTTCAAATCCGGTTTTTAATTGTGTATATATCAACAATAAACCTGTTTCGGTTGTATACATTTTTATACTCTTATATATTTTCTATATGCTATAGTTTTACTCTATATATTATATTATCTTTTATATATATAATATTATACTCTCATTATAATCATATACTCTTATTTATATCCAGTATTCATATTAAATAATTATAAAGTTAAAATTGAACAGAAAGTACGAAAACTGATTTGAATGAAATTTTTTTTATTTATATTCATTGTTTACTTTTTTGATTAAATAATTAAAATGATATTTATTGTATTTTTTAACGAATCGAAATTGTTGCGAAGACATGTTCAATATCACTGTAATACAATGTGACTCCCTTGCATCCTGGATCATAGAAGAAAACGGGAGACGATAGAGGGATGAGGTTATACAATGGTTATTGGGATGGGGATCGTTTACAATTTACGCTGTTCTTCGTGTTATTTACATGTTGTTAGAGAATCGAGGCGACAACCATGTCGGTAGAAATTCATGTCGCTTGCATGAATTTTAGACTGTTCAAATATTAAGTCGACGGCAATAAAATTAAGGGTTTATTTATTAATATCGAATTTCGGATTGATACCTACGCGAAATAAATAAAAAATAGCCAATCGCCATTCGGAAAGGGACGATTCATTTCGTGAGCTGTAAAAATAACCCTTAACACGTTACGACGCCATAAAAATTTTTACTGTCACTCCGGGTCGAGCGGTCCGCACGAAAAAATATATTAAACATAAATATTGCAACATTTCCGATATTGAATTATACATTTTATTTTTCCAGATCGGAATTAAACAGATCACGGCTTGATTCGATCCAAACATTAAAAGTAAACGTAAGAAAATGTTTTCGAATACGTTTTCGATAAAAGTATATATATAAATGAAATAATATTTTATTGATTAGAATGAAGCGAATCGGAAATTCGCGAGTTTTCATCAAAAATTTTCCGACTAAGCGAGTGCGCGTTCAAAGTCAATTTTCTCGAGCGAGCGCACTTTTAATTTTATATTAAATTTAATGGAGCCTTATTTTTGCCGAGTTTTGCTCAAGTTGAGGGGTTGTATAAAGGAAAGAGACCAGGGGGGTAATAATAAAATAAAAAAAAACGTTGAATATTATGTTTCTTCTGAGTAATAGAAGAAAGGGAAGGAAAGCGAGAAAGGAAAAGTCTGCCTTAATTTTCACGTAGATGTTCACGGTTATGAGATTCGTCCTGACACAATTATACAAAATGTAAAATTTTAATTTAGCTCGGCACTCAACTCTTCTGAGTGGTGAAAATTCTTGGGGAAATTCCCGGAATTATTAATTCATAATGTTTAACGAATTGATTCTTGTGTATAGAGAGTTTCGCAAGTAATTTGATTGGATTGTTCGTGGAGGAAATTCGTAAAACTTATTTTTCGGTTCTTTGTATAAATTTATCAAAAACGTGAGTTTTAAATTAAAAATAATTCGCTTCGCTAAATTCAAGTACACAAAATATATAATTATAACTGTAGCGCATCAGGTTTAATTATTGCAGGGAATAAAGGAAGTTCAACGTCTTTTCCTTTTGTATCGCTTCATAATCAAATTAAAATTGTCAGATTTTTTCCCTCCATCCAAGGGAGACTGTTATTTTTTTCCTTTTTTTATGTTTGAAGGGGAACAAGATGAAATTCTTAAGCCTTGTCGCATTTTGTAAAGGAGGGTCTCCACCTCCGGCTCACTTTATGGCCATCTCCAGATTAATCTCCAAGAAAAATGTGATATTTAAATGAACGACATTCCCGCCCACCGTACGCTGTAACGGAGACAAGAAGCTTATAAATATAATAAGATTTTACAAAATATATGCATATTATATTCATTTTTTATTAAATAAAAAACATATTTATTATAAGATTTATAAGCATAATATATTGACAAGTTTTATCCACGTTCAAGTTTTTATCTAATCCTCTTTTCTCATGGTTCTTTTACATGTTTCTGAAGAAAATGGTTCAAAGAAGCACTGATTATTTTTTTACATGGTATAAAAATAAATATTATTATGTCAAAATAATAAGACCCAAAGTAGGCCAGTATACAATTATAGTTATTATATTAAAAAAAATTCGATGTTTCCTACTAATAATACATTTTTTTATATCGTTTTTATTTCAAAAAACCATGCAAAAAATAATCGGTTTTTCTTCCTTGAACCGTGTTATTTTGAAACCGTATAAAAAGAAGATTTGGTGTATATTTAGGTGGAAGTTCCATCCCAAATATATCGGTACATATCTTCAACTTATAATATATATGGTCGCCATACAATTTTTTATGCAGTATTCTCTAGAATGTATCCCATATACAAAAAAAAAAATTGGGCATACACGATTTTTTTTTTTCGGAATATCAAAAAAATATCAACAAACATTCACCGCGTCCAAGATTCCGTCCCAAAACAAAATCCCAGAATATTCATTTTAAGAGGTTTCCAGATTATACTGTGGGATGGGACGGCCTGGCATAAAATATGAATCGGCTTATCTGCGGAGCCGCTCTCCTTCATCCGTCCATCCATCTCTGGATGGCTAAGGGTGGGTCTGGGGGGTGGCTGCCACCCACCAGCGACAAGGAGAGTTCCCTCAGGAATGATGGACGAGCTGGACCATTACTCATTTCAGATTCGCCGCCGCTAAGCACGTCTCGTGTTGTATTTAGGCCGCCGATACGTCTTCGTCTTGGTGCTCCCTTTTCTGGGTTGTGTATAATATGGTGTCGATGGTGAGGGTTGGCTGGTGGGTTGTTGTGGTTTGTTTATCGTCAGGGGGTTATGATTGAGTTTGTTTTGGGTGGTGATGTGTTATTGGTTATGTTGTATGGGATTTTTCATGTTAGTCCAAATTGTGTAGGGAAACTCGGGTAAATCTGTGAATGTTCGAATGAAGTCGATTTTTTTTTATAAAGTTGATGTGTTTTCAAAAACTATACATGCTAGAAGAAAGCTAGTAGATATAAGAATTCATTTTCATA
>JAOXNN020000029.1:2375812-2387676 GCA_028571205.2 Hydropsyche betteni | reverse complement strand
ATATTCAAATCGGGTACACATTTCGGGTTCACACAATCGGGTTTTCACATTTTATCGTTTTCCGTTTATTAACAAATTCACAGCCGATGTTATTTACATCGGGCCTATATACTAGTTATAATATAATATAATATTATTGATTATATTATATAATTCAATAAATAACAACATCAAACAAACATAATACATCTCCAACCCAACAATAAAAACATCCACCCAAAATTCAAAAAAAAAACCCACCACAATCGCACGCACCAAAAACGCAAAAACCTAACCCGAAACGAAAAACTCCAAAAAAAAAAAAAAACAAAAACAAATTGCACAACCCCCAAGCGGCACCTCTCCTTTTGATAAATACATCCACCGATGCGATCAGGCGAACTGTCAGCGTCGAGAAATGGCGCGCCATTTTTCCGCAGCGCTTTTCCACCCTCCCCGCTTCCGTCCGAGCGAATTTCACCGCCAAAATTTTCCTTCCCATTTGTTCCCATCAGACAAGATCTCCGCAATATGTATGAAGCATACGCGCGGCTATAATATACGGCTCGCAAATACCCGGCCCGGGCCGTATATTAAACCGTGCCCCGCGGGTGGTCAAGGGGTCCGACAGGGACGGAGCTGGCTGGGGCTCCAGGGGTGCACGGGGGCGGGAAAGAGACGCTCATGGGGTTGGGAGGGTTGTCCGCGTGTATATCGCGTCGGACGTGCGGTGTATAATAAGCATTTCATGCGCGGACGTACTGTGCGCGCTGGACCCCGCTTCGGTGTGTGCTCAACAGTCGGGTGACTGTGGGGTTTTTTGGGTGTTGGACGTTTTCGAAAGAAATTTTTGTGTGATTGTGTGTTTTTTTTTTGAGTAATTAGGCCGATTTGACGCTTTGCGCTTGTAGAGTTTTCCGCAGTGGGTATGTTGTTTACTCGTATAAAAAAAAATACGGATTTTTGTATGAATCATTAAAATTAATTATAGCATGAATAACAATTAATATACATAATATAATCGACAATAAAATTAATAAATTTTGTAACTTGCAATAAGTCGTTTCAAGCTCCGCTGTTTGACGATCGCTAGCTCTATTGAAAAAAATACTATTGCCAACTAGAGTGACTACTTCATTCAAAATATTTACGGTTCTTAAAATTTAATTACACTATATATATATATATATATATAAATTTTTTACAATAAACTATTAGTTATTATTATTAACTAGTATATAGGCCTGAGGTTAATAACATCGGCTGTGGTTTGAATATTTAATATTTAATTAATTAAACCAGTTCATTTGTTCACCATCATCATCATCATCATCATCATCATCATCATCATCATCATCATCATCAACATAAACATCAACATCAACATCAACATCAACATCAACATCAACATCAACATCAACATTAACATCAACATCATCATCAACATAAACATCATCAAAATCAACATCAACATCATCAACTTCAACATCAACATCATCAACATCAAAACCATCAACATCATCAAAAAAAAAAAGAAAAAAAAAGTCGTGAGCGTCATCGAACAGACAGACAGAAAGACGGACAGGCACACACACACACACAGAAATCCGCTATTATATAAAGGAGATCATATAAATAGATATTTGATAAATTATATATTCGGATATTCGATTATTTGAATATTTTGCCAATTTAATATTCGATATCCTAATAATTGGTTTTACGAATATTTGGGATCCCTAGTTGCAGGGAATATACAGAGACAGAGACCTACAGAGACCTCTGTAGCACCCTGTTTACACAAATCTCTAAAGAAAAATTGTATTAAAAAACATCTTGCTTTGTAAAATTTTGTCTAGTAAAAATTATTTCCTATAGATCTAGAAATATAATAATTGGAATATAAAAATATAGCTAAATTATAAATGAGCTATGTTATTTTTCGTTTGGAAAATACATCTATATTTAATTCGTATAAAACTGATTTTTCAAAATTAGATTATAAAAAAATAATAGATACCTACCAGACAATATTTCCTAGCATAGACGTCGCAATCATACATAACAACACAATAACAATACAAAATTTTATTCAAACTTAACTATTCTTAAAATGAAAAATTATAAAAAATAATAACCCACAAACGCACAGTCACTTCAGCGTTAACCGGACCGTACATTATGAGCCGGAGGGTCAGCATACCTCCCGCTCAGCTCCACGTTGATAACATACACATACAAACACATTTTCATATGCAGCGAACGTGTATACAGGCTGTCCCGTAATTCATCCCGCGTCCAGAATATTTTCCCCTAACATCGCAAACGGAGACGGTTTAATGAATTTTATTTAACTGCGTCCAGGTTAATATCAAACCGGCCGCAAAAGGGCGCCGCGCTTTAAGCGTTACCTACAAGGGTACCATTTTCCGTTTGAACAAATTTCTTTATTATATAATACATATATATTTTTAAACTATTTAAAGATAGCTTAAGTTTATTTAAATCTAATTTAAAAAAAAAATGAGATGTGAGTCAAGATTCTAAATCCGATCAGCGGCCATCTTTGACACATCATCACTAATATGGCGCACCTGATTTTATCATTGGACCCCAAAGCACGTGAATGTGTTTGCGGGCAGGTTGTTTGCAGAGAGCGCCACGTACGCAAAGAGCCTCCTTTCTTGGTCGGGAGGGCTGGAGGCCATAAAACCGAACAATAAAAACCCAAAACAGCCATAAATTTAACCAATAGAAACCACGCCACCTACCCCACACCGAACACCCACCCCTGCGTCCCCATCCACTTTTCTAACCTTATCAATTCGGGCCGCATTCGGGCGGAATTTATACGATATGACGCCGCCGCCATTTTTTCGCGCGAAAAGCGTGCTACCATTAGCGACGGCATCTCTGGGCGTTCCGACGAAGTAAAATGGTATGAGCGGCAATGATCTAACGGGTTTTATCGTTTCGGCGTTTTCGGTCGGTTTGCCGGATCTGCATTTGACATTTTCGCTATTAACCGAAGACGGGAAGACGCGGCAAAGTCATGCCCGGACGTTTAATTCCGATTTTCTTTTATGTCTTAACGCTGTTTTGGCACACGAGTGTTGCTGAAGTTGATGTATTGAAGGGCCTACACAATTTGCGGACGAGGGATGGGTGAAGGTACGAGTCTAACTTTTCGCGAATTCATTACGCGTCATAAGTTCTGCATCGACTGGAGATTCGGTAGGTTTTTGTTTAAATTGAATTCACGGAATAATATTTTTTCGATGTTGATAAGTAAATGAGTTTTTGCTGTATGAAAAGATATTGTAAAATGAAGGAAATGTCTGTAATTAAATATAAGTAGGCATTGTTATATAATATTTTCAAATTTATAATAATAAATCTCGTTAAAAATAACTTCATTCGATATTTGATTATTTTTAAGTATAATTCTGATATTTCTTTGTTGTTGGTTAAACGTTATGGCTGAAATGGGATCATTCTTTTAATTTATTATGCACATTTGCAAGTCTTGACGATTTATGCGATGATTTTTTGTTTTCCCATTAAAAATGGACTTTATTTTATATTTATAACATATATGGATGATTTATACATTAAATACTTTTTTCTTCGTTTCTTATATTCACTAAAACGAATTTCCATCAATGTTAGAACTTTTGAACATTTTCAAAACTCTACAATCATACTTAAACAAAAAGAAACAAGCACACATTTACCGTGTTTTAAGACTCGGTCTTGTATTAAATAATTTTGTTACAAAAAAAAAAAAAAACGCACTAACAATAAGATTTATTTTCAGAGGATGTCGTATATTTTCGTGGGAAAAAATCTAAAGACAAAACAAAGTCTTATGTCTTCATGTGAAAGGAAATAATTGTAATAATTGTAATTAATATAAAACAAATTTCTCAATATCTCAAAAATTTAAAATAACCTAGCCCCAATCTTACATGTTAAGCATTTATTTTTGTGTAATATGCATTTTTCACTAGATCTTATTTTCAGGGTAAGGCTTCTATTGAAAAACTTCGAAAATCATTGTAGAGCTTATTTTCGAGTAGGTCATATTTTCGGAGAAACATAGCATGAACGAAACGCCATTTAAAAATACTTTCTTTTATCTTTGCTTCCAGTAAAAATCATTTGTTATTCTCTAACAACAAATTATCAAAGCCATCTCTAAACAACAAAAAGATCCTCAAATCAAACACACACTAAATCCAACAACCTCCCAGCACAAAAACCAAAATCCACACTCACACAAGAAAATTGTCGAAGCGTCATACACAATTACTCACCTTTTTCTTTGTCCCCTATAAAAATCATTCAACAAAAAATCATCAAAGCCACCCAATAATTATCAAATATAATAGCAAAATGAATCTCAAAACAAACTCACACATCAAAACCAACCAAGATACACACATACACACAACAACGAAACTTCATTCACAATCATTCTCATTTTTCTTCGATTCCCATAAAAATCATCCAATACTCACCAACGACGAACAATCAAAGCCGCCCAAAAACCTCCAAGCAACAAATAACACCTCAAAACAAACACACTCCAAAGCCAACAACCTCCCGGCACAAAAACCAAAACACACTCACACACACACACAAAACCGATCGCGCGCACAAAACGCGGATCGACGCCGCAAAATTGAAATTGCCAGCGCATTCGGAATGCACCGTCGGTCCGTGTGTCGTCCTTTGAGCTTACAGCATCCATTTCAATTACGCTGCATAATTTATCGGGAACATTTCGTGTTCTGCGGTCGCCGATGCCGTCCTATGAGCCCGACGTGCGCATAAATGCATGCGGCCATGGTGTGTGCACTCGCGCACGTACGTCAGAAAGTTCTCCGGATCGCGACGGAGGCGGACTTCGCCGTTTGATGTTTGGTTCGGGGTGTTTATGGGTTTGTGTTGGGTCGGAGGTTGTGGTTTTGGATGGCGGTCGTTGATTGGATGTGGATTTTTTGGGGTTTTTTGAGGCGATGGGCTGAATGGATGTGGTTTATGATATAGATTTCATACTATGTATTCGATCTTTTAAAATTCCTGATCAAATCTTTTTAAAAACAAATTTAGCTATCGGAAAGTATAATAAGTGATTGCTAGGTGGAGTGGTTGAATGTTGGTCGTTGATTGTATGGGAAATTTTTGGAGTTTTTAGAGGCGATGGGCTAAATGGATGTGGTTTATGATATACGTGTGTAATTCATACTATGAATTCGATCTTTTAAAATTTCAGATTGAATCATTTCAAAAACAAATTAAGCTATCGGAAAGTATGATGAGTGATTTCTAGGTGGAGTGGTTGAATGTTGGTCGTTGATTGTATGGGAATTTTTTGGGGTTTTTTGAGGCGATGGGTTAAACAGATGTGGTTAATGATATAGATTTCATACTATGAATTCGATCTTTTAAAAATTCAGATTAAATCTTTTCAAAAAAAAATTTAGCTATCGGAAAGTATGATAAGTGATTGCTAGGTGGAGTGCTTGAATGTTGGTCGTTGATTGTATGGAAAATTTTTGGGGTTTTTTGAGGCGTTTGTTTGAATGGATGTGGTTTATGATATCGTTGTGACATAGATTTCATACTATGAATTCGATATTACCGAAAAAACCTTTTTCTCAATAGTCTCAACTACTAATAACTCTACATGTCACTTAATTTTGATGATTAATATCAACAATGACTAAAATTAACATTATTATTTTTTGTAATCTGTGAAACATCTATGAAGTGATTAAAAAATAACTCAAGAATTTTGAATACTAACCAAAATTAATAGTTTGAGACATCAACACATTATATTGTACAAACCTGAAACAATTGCATGAATTATTAAAATCGAAATAATTTTCCCCCATCATTTCACTATCCAAAATAAAAACCATCACCAACTTCCACATTTCATATTCAAAATCAAACTCCCACCCTATCGAAAACACCCAACTCAAATTCATAAAGCCCCACTTAAAAAAAGCGCAAAACCTTTTTAATCCCGACCTTAATTAAATTATTCTTCGAATAATTGACAATCGCCTTCGATGTTGCATACGACGACGACAAAGAGCAGGACACACACACACAAACCCTCATCACCGACAAAGTGTTAGAACGGGACAACAGAAGTGATAGAGGTCTCGCGATTGACCCGGGCATCAATTATTACCGGCGATACAGTTAGTGGTCGCCCCGTGTACGGACGACGTTAATAACTTACTCGCCCTTATGTATGTATGTGTTTTCTTTTTGGTGTGTGTGTGTGTGTGCTCTTGGAGGCTGTTAAGGGTGCGGGTTTTGTGATGCTGAGATGGTTCTCAAAGTGTGCGTGGGTGCGTGATATTTGATGATGGTGATGATGGTCAGTTATTTTTTTTGAATGTTGGGTGGTGTGTTTTATTATTTGATAAGTGGATTTGAAAATATATAATATAGTGTCATTAATCTGAGATTATGTTATTTAAAAAAAAAATTGAAGTCTTTGAAATTTAAGTTAGATTTCGCTAACTATTCCAATAAGGAATAAGTGCCTCAGCCACATTGTGATGGTAAATATAATATTAGGAAGGTCGGATTAACCGTAATCCGTTTTTTTTAACTAATTATACCGGTAAATTAATTTATAAATAAAAACTGAAAAAAACTTTCACAAAAAAAAAAATTTTTCAAAAAATCTAAACAAAAGTTAAAAAAATCAACTTCTCAAAAAAATATTTTTTATAAAAAAAAAACATCGAAAATAAACGAAATCCAATTTTTTTTATTTACTGATAATAAAAACATGTACATTATTATATAAATTATCAAATTTAACCGTAAAATTGATGCAAATATTTAAAATTCGAATAGTAACTAAATAAAAAAAATTTTTTTTTTCAAACTATAGGAATCCCTTTAATTTCGCTTCCTAAGTACAGAAACGGATATATTTTGAGAATCGCTTTCATATGAGCGTATGTTGGTGTTAGGATGTCGTCAAATATTCACAAGCAACGGACGTTATCCTTAGTGTGGCCTAATCAATGTTTTATCATTATCTGAACGCTCTTGTGCGAGTATGGACCAATTTGCCAAAAGTGTCCTCTTATTTTGCGCCCATTGCCATTCTTACAGTTGCCATATAATTCGCCTCCCTTTCCCTGCACAAGGGCGGTCTTATAAATTTATTCAATGAAATCCTATTTTTGTTCTAATTTGATTTTGTCAATTGATACCGTGGAGCTTTTTCGTAGAAAATCTATATTGTTTTGAGAAAAATAGTTTTCTTTATACAAAAATCCTTAATAGTAACTGAGATATTTATCGATATATCGATACAAACAAACGATCTTCTTATATCTTAAAAGTCTGAAATGTGAAGTTGTCTCATTAGTTTCAAGGACAAAGCAACTTTTTCAGAATCCCAAGACGACGTCCTTTTAGTAGACAACTTACAATCCAGTGATGCCCAACCCGTTTCAATCACATTAAAGTAATTTATTTTCGCAATTTAATTTTTGATTTGTAAAATAATATTTTAAAGTTTTTTGCTAAATACTAGTATGCATAGTGATTATTTTTGAATTTATCAAGGAAAATTTACAATGTTAACTGATATCATTTTAATCGCCTATCAATTATTCTATCTTTATTTCAGGTATTAATTAATACATTTAATGAACAAATTTTCAATTATTGCTTCAATATAAAAATACAAACATTGTTCACAAGAAATTGAAATCACTCACATATCAGTCAGCGAACTCAAAGTTTCCCATCTCTTTATTTAATTTCATCCTGAATTTATAATAATTATTCTCACTTTTTTTCACATGCTTATTAGTATCATCATTATTATTTTTCTTATATTATAGATTTAACAGCAAGTAATTAAAACAGTGTACACATCAGTCTGGTAGGATAAAGTTGAACGTCTCGTTTTGTCTCATTTTCTATCCATCTCATATCTTTTTCCAATCGTTTTACATATTTCTCGGAAACATATGAACATATACCTTCTACTTCATGACTCATCAAACATAATTCTCAAAAAATCACTCACTCATCAGTCCGCGAGTTCAAAGTTGAACGTCTCCTCGTCCCACCTCAACCCGCGTCCAGCTCATACACCACACTTAGTAACGGGACAATCAAGGCTTCGTTGGGCCCCACACTAGCCTCAGGTCCCCAGCAAGGACCCGAGAAGGTCCCAAGACGGTCGCCGAAAGGGTAGGCTCGGGGTGGGCGGGATTGGCGGTAAACATTTGTTGTTGCACTCGCCCTCGGGCGCTACTTATTACTTACAAAGTGGTCGTCGGTCGCCCCGGCACTTAAACACGAGTTTAATTTACTTGATAGTGTAAATAAAGGCGGACACTCGGACCGCACGCCACTTATAAACCGAGTTTCTCAAAGGTCCGTCTCTGCTTTGTGTGTGTGTTGGACCTTGCGGCGTTGATGCTTTGGCGAGCGCGATGGGAGCTTTGAGAATATTTGATTTTGAATATTTTCGTGTTTTGATGAGTTTTGTTTTCAAAAGATCGACGTTTTGTATGGTTTGGTCGATGGATGGATATGATTTTATATTATTGATCTGAAAGTATGTTAGATAAATAAGGGTATAAGTCCCATTTTAAGGATTTTGAAATTCAACAGTTTTGTCAAGAAATTCTAATCAATCAATACAAGTAATTTTTTTATTTCTGGTGTTTATATTATGATTTCAGTTTTTAAATTAATAGATATCTTAATTTTAGTATATAAGTACATTTTTAGAATAATTGAAAAAACCATGTGGAAAAATAAAAATAATATTATACAATTTTATTGAATTCATCAGTTTAATTAATTAATTTTTAAATCATCATTATGACATTAGCATATTATTATAATTTTACCAAGCACATTTTCATATTCTATTTTGATTGGTCTTACATTAAAAATTCGAGCATTTTCCTGTATTCAACATGTTCACTATTCAATAGTAAGAAGGTAGTCCTTAAATAATTTAAATATCGGCTATTATTGAGTTCATCTAGTCAAACCAATAACCATTCCTTAAATGTTCTTAGTTCAACACACGCGATCACATTAATTTATTGACTGCCCCATTCATCGCTTAACTCTTTCAAACCAGCACAACCAATCGCTCAATCATAAAATAAAACTTTCAAACGAAACATTCAACAAAAATACACGAGACTCGTCAACAAATCCCACCTCATTATTCATTCTGCACCATTATGGCAATCTTCACGATTACCGCATTACAACTCAATAATTTCCCAACGTGTCCCCATACAAACACACATACACATCATGACGACCATCTTTCCAGGGGACGGCCAGAAAACGGGATCTGGGAGCGAAAGCGCCCATCCACTCCTGGGGGGTATCTTATTAATAGCAAACGACAAATTTTAACGACAGAAATTAATGAATCTCGTTACTCGGGTTAATCCCTCGGTCGTAAACTCTCTACTTTCGACCTAGCCAACGTATTGTGTCTCTCTTCTGCCCCCCCCCGGGTTGTTGTATGTATACGACTCTCATACAACTCAAATCAGTGGTGTGCAACGCGAGTTTATGCCGATTTTTATTGTGGTGCGGTTGTTAGGGGTGAAGAAGTTGAGTTTTGAAAGGAAAATGGAGTTTTTGAGCGAAAATCGGAAGAGGTTTCTGTTGAATTTAAAAATTATACGATTTGTTGGTACGTTTTATATTTGATACCTACAAATGTGTTGAATTTCATTAATTTCATCTAATTTTTTAATTTCATCTAAACTCAATCATAAAATTTATGATTTTATAATACCAAAAGTTTATTTGTCCATCTTCTACTTTTTTTTTCATACATCGATAAAATCAAATGAACAAATGCTTACCGATAATTGTACACGTATATCAGTTACAGGTAAAGCGTTCATTCTCGAGAATACATATGTATAATCCCTAAAAAATGTATGGGTGGGCTTCATATTTTAGAGAAAGTGAACAAAAATAAATTTCGCATACGCTATCATAAGAGAAAGCATAAATTAACGAGCGAATACATCGAATCGCTGACATCGATTAGATGAACAAAATATGAGTGATTTGACAGTTGAAATAGTTTTGTTATTGATAACCAATACAATTTGATACTTTATAATGTAGAATTGTAATTAATTTGTAGGTAAGCACATAATCTACAGCTGTATAGCTAGTTCAAGCATTATCTAGTAAACATGTTCATTCATACTTCATCGTATGTTTTCTCTCAACGATCTTAAAAAAGCATGTATTTGCGAGATATTGCGCATATAAATAGACATGGTTCTTTATTTGTAATATATCTAGTGTGTTGATGAATATACTAAGAAACAGTACAAACTAATCAAAAGTTATTAAAATTTAGGATGAGGCCTCAAAGTGATGAGTGTGAGCTTACAAAAAAATATTTTTACGTACTCCTAGGCGTTTTATATACTCACATCTACGCTTAAGCTACCACGGATCTTCACCTCCGATAATTACATAAAAAAATGACGACAATTCTATCAAAAACATATTTTTTACAGATAACAATTAAAAAACCATTTAAAACACCGATCAAACACAAAAAAATCTCGCCCACATTCAACTCCACCACCCCACACGCTCCCAAGCCCGCAGTTGAACTCTCATGCCCAACCCCTTACGACCCACCCCTATGGGGCTACCCCACACAACCCAACCCTTGTTCGTCGTCCCGATCTAGCCACATGACCACCCATTTACGTATCCCACCCACAGCCGTTGGCCCGTGGTCCCGTTGTGTTCTACTTTATCTGACTCTTGCTCGTTGCAAAGGATCGGGGAGCGGTATTTGTATTGCGGGTAGTGCAGGTAAGATAAATATCGGGATGGGATGGAGTTGTGTTACGCGTTGTTGTTGATTTTTTTGTTATTGATTATGTATGGGTTGATAGGTTTTTGATTTTGAAGGGTGTTGTGGTTCATGATTTTTTTGAGTTAGGTAAATGCATGCAATTTTAACTATATTTTGTAGATGTGGATTGATTTTTTAGTTTTTTTGAATGAATTTTATAGGTTGTTAAAGTTAAGTGATATGAGATGGGATCAATAGATGGATGCGTATATTGTTGATGCAATAACAATTTAACATTTTGTGAGGATCATTTTTAGTATTAAACCATAAAGACTTTTGTTTTTATTATTACTTAATGGATGTTTATTTATTATCACTCGTATATTATATAAATAATATAGAATACATATAAACAAATATATGAGGTCAATGCAAAAATTTTATTGCATTTTTTCGATGGTCAAATATTTTGCCCCTTTCTTCAAACTAATTAATACGATCCGTATTCAATGTATTCTATTATGTGGAGGATACTTTGCTTTTAGTTTCGCCCTTTCAGTAAACAATAACCAGCCAGTATATAATTTTTGATGAGCCTATGATATAAAGTGGGTTTGTAGCATTTTTCACTATTCAAATTTTATACAAATAATAACCGCAAACAAAAATACTTATAATGTGTACAGAGGGGATACAGTTAACGTTAGAATCAATCAGTTGCGATTTTCAAAATTCAAATTTCGGAATTTTTCACTAACTTTTTAACATGATAACGTCACGTCAATAGCCATAAATAATCTACGTCAAAACATCGGAGAGATTGTGTCGAAGATAAAAAAATGCGGTATCTAAATATGATGTTTGATAAAAAAATAATACGATGAAACTTTTGCATTAATTTTATAATATAATTTCTCAACCATATTAGGCCAGGCGCCCACATGCGATTAGTCGCAGCGCGATTTATAATGGAACACATTGTTTTAGGTTGAAGTGCGCCCATAAGGTTTATGGGCGC
>JAOXNN020000029.1:2340333-2367703 GCA_028571205.2 Hydropsyche betteni | reverse complement strand
CCCCGCCCACCGCCATGTAATTCTAATGAGCATTAGGGGCAGGCCACTCTAGTTCTGTGTCATAATTGAATGCCGCCCATGCCGGACGGAGCATTACCGCCCACCCGGCCGTTTTCTACAACGCTGACCGCCCACCCCCCGCCCACCGAAAGGCCGTGGACTAATCCACGCCGACGTGTCGCTATAATTCGCAAATGTGTAGAGGTGTGTATGGGCGAATTTCCATTCGTGCAAATCTGGCCGCCTTTGAGGCGGCTTTGTTATTAGCCCCGTTCGGTACACGGGCGATACTTGCGAGTTCGTATAACTCAACCTTAGGACGGGCTTGATATTTTTCTTATTTTCGTTGAACGAATCGTTTGATGGATAGGAAATATTTATTATGTGTATTTTATTATACTAGTAAATAGGCCCGATGTTAATAACATCGGCTGTGGATTTGTTAAGAAACGGAAAAGGAAGAAATGTGTGCCCGATTTGAATATTTAATATTTAATTAATAAAACCAGTCCATTTGTTATTGTCACAATTAAGACATATAGGCAAAGACAGAGGCAGTAGGTAATAAGCATCCTAACTGTATACGCATAAAGTTGACTGTACACGCATAAACAGCTTACTGCTTTATGCGTATACAGTTAACTGTATACGTATAAAGACCATATTCGCGAAAAAGTTTGCGAGCGTCATTAAATGGACACACACAGAAATCCGCTATTATATATAGGGGATTATTGATGAAGAGAACGTGTCCTGCAGTGGATAACTAAGGAATCGACATCGATGATTGTTGAATCAGTATAATAATAATAATGATGATGATGATGATGATGATGATAATAATGATAATAATAATAAAAGCAACAACAATATTTATAATGATAATAATAATAATATCATTGTTATTTTTGTTGTTGTTAAATATTATTAATTATTAAAAAATTTTTGTTCTCAATGTTTCGTGTTTTTCATTGATTTTACCAATGGATGACTTATAATTGTTTATGTTGTTGAACTATAAGCTGTAAACTTGTCGATACATATTTTACTAATTTAAAAATTATTTGTCTTCTTATTTTTTTTATTAATATTATTTAATTTGACTTCCAAAGTAATCAAAATAATTCTATTCTATTAAATTTTATGAGGATATAAAATTTCTGTGTAACTAAGACTTTTTTTTGTCTAAAATACTTTAATTCAAAAGTTTCATATTGAATTATTTTAAAATCTAACTATTCTACAACTAGTTAAAAATGATTGAATATAATATATTAACAATTTTTTTAATGAACTTACAAAAAATATGAATTATAATATCATAGTTACCGACCAGATAAATACAAACGAAACATTTGTCAATATGATCAGAACACCTCAATATAACTTTTAAACATAAAAAAATGATCCACCCCTATCTTCGTACCCCGATCAAATTAATAAGCGAGACGTTAGGGTGACCGTCCGTCTAGCGTGAAATTGGTGAAAGTGATACCCACTCATAATGCCGTTAATTCGCCGGGACGGACCCCAAAGTCTGCTCTTTAATAATTTCGCGGTAGAATTGCTCGAATTTGTCTCGTAGTGTTGTCTCCCCTGCTTCTGAGTTTTTATTTATTTATTATATTTCGGCGTTGGGGCGACAGATGGCGCCGCGTGGACTTATTAGCGGTCGCGTTTTACAAAGTCGTTGGGGGTGTATGGTTTATGAGTTATTTTCTATGAGAAGGGTTGAATCAAAAGTCACTATTTCAAATCGATGTCGTTAAATGTAAACCGTATGTTTTTTTTGTAAAAAAAAATATTTTATTTTAGCATTAGATGTTTTGAAATGGGTGAAAATTAAAATCGCATCTTGCTCAGTATATTAAAACTAACTGTGTATAGTTACATGTATACAGATAATCATTTATAGTTAATCTGGTACTTTTGAAAGGGTGCAACTTAACTGTGCATTGAAAAATATAGATTGTGTCTTAAAACGAATTACTAGTGCATTAGAATAATATGCGATGCGCATTAAAAAATCTCGTATTGAGAATTCTTATATTTGTAGTGTGCAATGAAAAAAAATGTGTATTATAAAGTGAGAATTAAAAAGCATGAAATGAACTATAAAAAAATAGTTTGTGCATTGAAATGATTGACAGATGGCAATTAATTTTAATCATATTTTAACAAATTTGTTTAATTTGATTCTATTATGGAAGTTGTAAATACAGTAAACGGTATTTTTTTGTTTGTTAAAGTAATGAGTGTTAGATAGAAAATATTAAAAAAGAAATTGGGAGTTTCGGTTCTATTCTATTCACACGTATATTTCATCATACAAAAGTTTTGTTGATATTGTTCGAGGGGGTGGTATTGAATAAGGTGTTTTATGTATTATGTATTATATGAGGGATGAGCGGTAACATATTCGTGGGATTGAATGGGGTGTCGTTTTGGAAAATTGGTAGACTCTGATTGAAATTGTCACGCTATTTTTTTCCAAATAAATAAAACTATAATCAATGACATAATTTATAACTTATAGATATTTTTTTTTATTTTGCAATATATGTACATTAAAATTTCTTATATTATAGTATACTAAATTAACATTATAAAATATGGATCTAAACTTAATAATAAATTAAAATTGATCGAAATCGCAAAACTTCTAAAAAGTTAATAAATAAAACATATAATTTTTTTCCTTTACAGATATCATAAAAATGATGAAAATGATATGAAACAAATCTAATTTTTCTTACATTGAGAATCCTTAAAAACGAAAATTTATTCACCATCGGAAATTTTACAATCGTTATCATAAAAAAAAATTGAATCACATAAAAAAACCATTGGCAAACACCAGCGAAGCCACGAATTTTTGAATCATATCAATCTCAATAACGACACCACCCCCAGATCCAAGATGGCGTCCCCCCCATCAGCGCGGCGGGAAAAAAAATACAGAAAAAAGGCGCGCATATCTTCTCCTTTCGCTCCTTAACGTTTATTTTTCGGCCAATCGGCGTCGAGATTCGCGCCCCTCCCCCCCCGCGGCCGTTTCGCCGCGATATTACCTCAACTGTCACACATAAAGTGGAAAATATGGACCGCAGATTGCTGGAGTCGTTACCTCTCGCCGTGGCTTGTATGGGGAAAAGCCCCTAAACACCCTCAAACCTCGGCTCGGGGTGGGGAGGGGCCTTCTGCACCCCCCCCTCGTGCTGGAGATATGTTGCCAAATGGAAAGGTTTATGGCTTTTCTTTCAGTTTTCCCGCCTCTGTTACGTGGGGGAGGGTAGAGTTGTAGGTGTTTGCGTTATGGTTATGCGATTTGTGTGGGGATTGTGTTGATTTGGGAAATTTGATTTTTTGTGAAGATTCAAAGTGCGATTCGTTTGAATCAAAAACGATCAAATAATGTGATTGTATTACTATTGTGAATTTGTATAAGTTATTTAGAAACGTTTTGATTTTGTGACAATTTCTGATGTAATTAAGGTTGATTTTTTTTTGGTAATTCAAAAGGTTACTTTCTTACTTAAATAATTATAAAATTTTAATATTATTAATTTTTAATAAATAAACTAGTAACTTAAAGTTAAAATTATAAGCTATTGATCAGAAAAAACTTTGAAAAGGATCATTTGAATAATACTATTTAACCCATATCCTTCCAGTGTTCTCAATTGGGAATGCACCGAGACACGCGAGCTTTTTATTCTCAGTTGGTTGTACTTTGTGAAATATTACAAATAATAACATATTTAAGTAAATAATATTCTATAGTTTAATTACAAAAAAAATAAAAATCTATATTTGTAACGCAAGTTTTGTTCATTAAGTAATAGAAGCTAAAAATTTTAGGTAAATCTTTGAAAAATTGGGTTAATGAAAACATGTTTAATTTTTAAATAACTCAAAATTCTAATAATATGAATAACACATTTCATAAAAAATCTTAAAGTATTATTAAAAGTATATTATAAACCCAAAAAATAACATATTGAATCGAAAAATTTTCAAAAAACCAATACCACCCAAACCACTCAACCTTCTCCGAACACGCCGACGCGGCCATTATTTTCATTCAATTTTCCCATTTTATTTTCTATTTTTCCCCATTTTATTTTTCCCATTGAAGGCGCGAGCGATACCCCCACACCCCCGCAGCAACACCCTCATACATATACAGGGCCGAATCGCTGAAAACGGGTGATGAAAAGGTTTGCCGATCACGCGCGCGCTGTATTTTGTTGGGGTCCCGGCACAGGTCTTGAATTTTAAGGCGTCAGGACCAAAACGGTCTTAAAAAATCCCACCTCCGCCCTATATCCTGTATAGAAAGTACAAAAAAGGATGGATATGGGTTGGGTGGTTTAAGCGCTGAATAAATGCTGCGATATCATTTGAATGCGGGGTGAAAGTTATGGAGATTGAAAGTGTTTTTTTTTCGGGTTGGGTGGTGTGTATTTTGTATTAAATTAGTGTGTGTTTGGGGTTTATGTGTTTTTTTTTGGGTGTTGTAATGGAAAGTTTATTGATTTGTGTGCGGATGAAAAATGAGTTTGTATGTGTAAGGTTGGATCAAGGTATTTCTTTGAATCTTTAAATCTGATTTTTTATCGAATTAAAAGTTATATGCAATTGAAAAAGATTTTTTTTAAATAATTATGAATTCGTTATATGATTATTATTATTATTATTAGTTATTTATATTTTATTTTAATTTTATATTGAATCGGATATTATTAAAAAATATTAGCAAAAAGTTTTGATGCGCTCAGTTATATTTAACATAACATTTAAATAATAATAATAATCCAAATATTATATAATATAATTAAAATATTTTTTTGCATCATTTTTAAATTAAAAAAAATATAATACAATTTTATGTTGAATTTCAATTAAATCTTGAAAAAATATTCCTAAAATTATTTTAATAACACTTTACTAAAAATTTTCGGCACTTTATTGATGATATCAGAAATATTTTATATTTTTCCTATTTTAATTATATTTATGGCTACTAATTGAACCTTTGATCCTACATAATTTACATAATCATATAATACTTCTAATATTCACATAATACACATTTACTAATATCATAATTTGAAATTAAATATATGAATAATTTTCGTTTTCATAAGTGACCCACAGTCAAAGTTTTTTTAATGCTTTTCCTTACTAAACATATCGAAAAATAATGTTAAATAGAGTACAAGTAGTATTCAAATTCCTTTTCGAACAGTTTCAATGTTACGTAATCCCATCCATTTACTAATCAAATTAAATCTTCCTTAACAATTGACGTAACTAAACCTTCAACTAACATAAATATATATAATATATAATTATTTATAATAATATATATATTTTTATAAATTATTATATAAAAAATACAAAAATATGACGACACCCCAGCAAGATTGACGACCCGCGTCGATATCTCGTCGAAATTCGCGAAAACGGAACGACAAGCATAAAGTCGACAGGGCCGCTTCCAGGGGGACGGGCCGCCCCTAAATGGGAGGGGGGGAGTGGGTGCCAGGGGAGGGGTGTTCCGCCAAGACGGATGAGGTTAGTTATAAATGTCAAGCTTTTCTCCCGCCGATTTCGTCCATAGTCCGTCCCTTTCCGACTGCAGGGGAGGGCGAGGGGCGGAGTGCGCGGGTGTGCGGGGGAAAACTTTTTGCGATTTCATATAAAAGTATAAGGCGGTGATTTATGTGGCGGGCGTGCGAGACGGAGGTGGTTGTGTCTCGTTCTGGCTTCGGTTGTCAAAGTGTGGGACGCGATTGGAACAGTTATGATTGTTTTGAAGTATTGAGATTTCGAAAAGTTTTATATAAAGTTTAAAAGATTGAATTTGAATGAATCAGTATTATGATTAGATCATATTTTAATATACAGACTGATCCGAAGGTCTGGGTTACATTTTGAAGAGGTTATATGTCAAATTATTTCGAACATCTTAAGTCATATATACCCTATTCAAAAGTATCATAGTTTTTGAGTTGTTATGATTATTATTTTTTTGGTTTTTGAAAAAAAATCTAAAATCTCGCACTTGCTACTAATAATTTCAAAATGAAAGATGATACGGCAGACAAAATTTATTTTTTATTTTGTTTATTATGTATTAAATTCTTAAATAGGAATAAAAAAATCTATATCAACAAAAAAACTATCATATTTACATAATAAATCAAAAAATTACTGAGTAATGAATGATACAAAAAAACGAAGTCCTAAGTTTTCAAATTTTTTTAAAAACATTTCAGCTTATAGCCCTTTCGATGCATCGATGTATCAAACATGCAGATACCCGATTTTTAAAACTAGGTTATAAAAACGAAAATGAAACATGAAATTTTTGAGCTATCTGCATACAAAATAGCAAAAAAGAGTGAAACATCAAATCAAAGAAACTAAAAAGATTCAATAGGACAATGAACATTATAAAATTAAGTATTATATTATACATATACAGTAAGCCCCCCTATAATGTCAAGATAGATTCCACGTTATAAGGAGTTAAGGTTTTTCGATTATAATTTTTTTTGGGCATTTCTACGTGTTAACTACTTGTTTTAAATGCATTTAAAAAAATATATTTTAATGTATTTGAATGATATAATGGGACATAAGGGGGACGGAGGATGTTATAGGGAGTTTATTGTACTTTTTATGAAAAATTCTTTGCCAAATAAATAAAAAATAGATTCAACCATACTACAAAAATAAAAAAAATATACAAACACCCCCAAATCCGTCCAAAAACCACAAAAGTTTGAGCACAACTCGCATCGCGACGCCAGAACGGGACGGCCTATACAAATCGCGATTCATTTCTCATCGCCAACTTTTTGTCGGTCTTATCTGTGAGACTTCACTTTTCATCATCCCACCCGGAGACGGGGCGGACTGGGGCGGGGGCGGGCCCGGGAGGGATGCAGGATTTATGTAATGCCGAGTCATTTTTCCGGCTGGCGGGAGAGCGAGAGGCTGCGGGGCCAAAACGGGGGGGGCAAAAGTGGATGTTCGGCCGGTTTGTTTTGTATAAATGAATCGGTTGATTGATGAGCCGGGCGGAATAAATGTAAAGTTAAATTATTCGATAAGTTACGGACGGAAGTTAAATGGGAATTATGGAGGGGTGGGAGTTTGAAGGTTTTGCGGGGGGGGGCTTTGTCAAAATTGTGCGTGTTCGAGTTTTGAAGGGTTTTTTTTGTGTGGGAGGTTTTCTTTATGGGGGATGTGTTGAGTTTGGGTTTTTTATTGGATATGAAAGTTTGAGTGATTGTGGATAAATCTTTATTATATTATAGGATGTGGCTATTTGTAGTTAAACTAACTGCAAATTATTGGCTATTTGCAATTACACTAATTGCGAATTATTGGCTATTTGCAGTTACACTAACTGCAAATTATCGGCTATTTGCAGTAACACTAACTGCGAATTATTGGCTATTTGCAGTTACAATGACAGAGTCACAGTTGTCGTAATAGAATATTTTTTCACATTGAACTTTTATTGATTTTTCTGATAAAACTTTTATTAAATTTAAATGTCATTGTATTTATGCTTTTAAAATATTTTTCAATAGAAAAAAAAAAGAAATAATATTTGCTGTTGCAAATAGCCATATCCTATATTATTTTATAAAATAAATTTAACTTTTGAAGAAATGAAAAATGAAATTATATTCCATTACAAGCAAATTGCTCAAATGAATTTCTAAAGAAGATTAGGTGATTGTGGATAAATTATTATTATATTATATTAACGTAATATATATTATAATATAAGTTTTTTCAGATGAACTTCTTAAGAAATGAAGACCGAAATATTATTCTCTTACAAGCAAATTGCTCAAATAAACTTCTAAAGAAATGAAAACTGAAATTATATTCTTTTATAAAACAAGAAAATGAAAACCACTTTTAGAAATGTAGAAATTTTCGAAATGTAAAACTGATCAATATACATTTGATATGAACGTACATTTCAATTTATAAATATAATATGTAATTGAGTTCCGCTCCCCGTTTTGTTTTTTCGCATTCATAGGTCGAAGCTCGTTTTATAAAACGATTTCGTGTTTTGAATAATGGCCGTCAATCGTGTGCTTTGATGTTACTCAATTATGTAAGCCATAAAACGATTGTAACGAAGAACTCACCACTAAATATTGATATCCATCAGCAATTATTGTGTACTCGACCGTACCAGGGGTGAACTTTTTACGATCACAAATATGCAGATATTTTAAAGCTCTTTTCGAACATTCATATTTTCAATACTTATATTTACAATATAAACATTTCAATTTTATTTTATAAGATCGATCTGCAAACTTCTTCTATAAAAAAATTGAATAATAATTGCATCATTAAAGATTTAAAATTTACAACATAAGGAACAACCATTATGTGAAATTATTTATGTTATCGGATCACGATTTGCCGATCATATGTAATGAGTTACATTTATGTGTGTGTACATTCAAAGATGGCGTGACGTTGTATCATTTGGCGGGAAAAGCGTTTCTCGTCACGTCATCGAAAACGTTACAAATCACATGCATAACTAAAAGCTCGTTCGATCCTTTTAATGTGACCATCTTTAAGACAATTAATTGAGATAAATATTTTTCATATTATATTTATTATATTAAATTTGTTTAGAAGAAGATTATATGATTCTAATTATTATTGTTGAATAATGTATTAATTTTTATAAGAAATTATTTAAAAAAAAATAGATAAAAAGGCATTAAAAATAGCAGATTTAAAATTTTTCGTTTCCAATCCAAAATTTGATCAAATAAGTCAATTTTCATTAATCCACCCCAAATACAAAAAAATAACATACACACAAAACCTTTTTTGAATGACGAGAGATCGCTTCTTGCTCGGTTTTCTTAAATTTTCGCTACAAAACGCAATTGTCAATTTTCATTATACAGGGGCGGGTGGTGGGAAAATCGTCGTCGTGGGCGTCGAACACGATTTCCATTTCCTTTGTTCGGGATTAGATATAGAAAGTATGAGTTGCCGTGTATATCTACGGAGATAGACCGTTTATTTCCGCGACTCATAAAGAAATCTGTTCGGAAATTTCAATCACGTCACCGTGAAGACCCGGCCCCGTCCCACTGGATAGGTCTTTCCATTTACACTTTGCACTTGATTTATGAGATTTTGAAATAAAGTGGATCCAATTTTAATGGAAAATATGTTATATAAATTATTTGAATGAGAAATTATATAATATAAAGGAAAAAGCTAAAATTTCTGATGGTATATTGAAAAAAAACCTTATTCAATTGTAAACATTATACAGCTGCATATTATGTTGGGAATTCTATAGATTTAATTTGTTAGTATATAAATTTTACGTAACAAGCAGGATTTAAAATTACTTTTAAAAATATATCAATATTCAAGTAATATACAAAATGAAATTGATCACAATGATTAATCGAAATATGAAAAAAAATCATATTAAAAAAATTAGTTTCACATACAAAATAATGAGAATTTTTTTGGAATTAATTGAAATTATTTTATGCATGAATCATGGTTTGGCTGTACTCGTGTACCTAGTGGGGGGGTTAAAAAAACCCGCCCCTGCGCCCGTTATTAATCAGTCGATAAATTCGACGTTTCGACGCCGCCGTTGTTCCGGGTGTTTTTTGGATTTATATTCGTTTTTTTGTATGTGAATTTCAAATTGTGATTTTTTTGTGTAGTTTTGTATGTGTGAGATATTTATTTTGACTATCTAATAAGATAAATATCGATGTATATAAATTAGAAATATATCTTGTTAATTTCTTTAATTTTTCTTCAAAATGTTTTTGAATGTGATGAATTAATTACCATAGTCAAAATATAAATCTAATTAAAAAATCAAATAATTCGAGTCTGAGAATCGAAAAATGTTTTATACATTTAACGGTTGCATCGTAACGAAAACAAAACGAAATACATAAAAATAATAATTTGAATAAACTTTCAATCAAAGCAAATTAGAAACCGTCCCCAAAATAAAATACAGAATAAAAACACGAAACGAATCGCCGAGAAAAAAATATACATACGCAAACGAAAAGTTGTCGAAACATTCGCATTTTTACGGTTCGAACTGGGGATGGGCTTAAATTTAAAACGTCATCCCTTTCTTTTTTTGCGCCCTCCCCACACTTTTGTGACCGAGATGTGCAGGATCAAAACAAGCCATTTTCACTATTCAAATTATGAAAAGTAATATTCGAAACATTGGTTAATAAAGTCAATGCTTTTATAATAGTTGAAGCTCGTTGATTAATCAACTGAGAGATATATTCATCTTTCCATAGTATTTTTAAATAAAAAAATATACATCTGTTTTAAATGATCTCAAATGAAATATAATCTTTTCAATTACTGATCATATCTCTTATTACTCAATTTCTATAATTTAATAATAAATTTAAACTCAAAATAAATCCTTGACAAAAATTCGATCTCAAAATCATTGAGTTAATAACATTAAAATTTTAATACTTTTATATTACATTTATCATCCTAATGAAACTTCTTTAAAGCTAAACGATCAACTAAAATAAACATATCGATTCGAATTTCGAACTACAACTCGCTCAACAATCCACATACATAATAGCGCTTTTTGATTCGAAGCACCTCATCTATCTGCGCGTTTGTGTATCCGTCTGCTGTGTAAAAACGCTTAGAATTTCACTCACGAAACTCAGTTTGCAATAAATTAGCCGACATCTAATATAAAACGACAAAACGTCCGATATAATCTATGCACCGGAGCTCTCTTATATGAGATCGCATCTCTTTTCCCTTTCTGCTGTACTTATTTTTCGTAAGTCCGTCCCTGTCTGTCGCGGCCAAAGTGTAAAATCGTCGTCGTTAAGTCGGAGGGTATTAATTGTGTTTAGTTAGCGGATATTGGAAGTCTGATTAAATCGAAGAAGATTCGACGGATGTTTGTTTGGACTGGGGAATCGGGGGTGGAAAAAAGTGGTGTTTTTATTAAGGAATTTTGCATGGATGTCGGATTTCCCATTGAAATTTTTCGTATATATTGAAAACAGAATGATTTATAATTAAATTTCATTATTTTAACTATTTTTAAATATCGATCTATTTCTGAGACATCTATGAATCATAATCAAAAGTTTTATGTATTGAATTTTACAAAAAATCAATTTAGTATAAATCCAGTGAAATTTAGTATTCAAATTTGAATATTTAATGCTCTGAAATCACCGTGAAGCAATAAAACGTCTGTAAAAAAATCACCCCATGCAAAAGTGCATACACGTATGATTCCGACATGGCGCGTGCATATTTCAAATTCTCTCGTCGAGAACGAAAATTTTCCTCTCGTCCAGACTACGACGACGTGTGTCGTCCCCGCTACGTTGACGTGCAATGGAAAAAATGTTGAAAATGGTATAAAAAAGACGCACGAATTGAAATCGAATAAAACCCCGGAAAAAAGGCGGGAAAAATCGGCCGCGCCGCTTTTAAATTGTGCACGCGTCAGCGTCACGAGTGCCGGACGCCGTCATCGGATTTTTATTGGATTTCATCTTTTTTTCTCTTGTATTTTTCGACGATTTTATTCTATTTAATTTCATTTCGAACGGGAGCGCGCGAAAATAAAATGCATTGGCGTTGCGCCCGATCGCGCATTGTATGCAATCCACATTACACTAACGCAAACCAAATCACATAAAACTGGCTTTCTGCAAAACTGTCATATTTTCTAAATTTTTTTTAAAACATTTTATGTTTCTTATTTGAATTATATTAATAGTCCGATTATCGTTTATCGGTATTACGAAGTGGAGGGCTTTTGTTCCCTTTTGTATGCAATTTATTCGTTGCGTCGAAATGCGAGGGTGTTTTAAGCCGTCACGAATGGGGGATGTTTGCATTATGCGTGCGAGATTTCGTATGAAACGATAAGTATCTTTACGATCTTTATACACATACGACCGAAAAAAAAACCGATTTTTCAAATAAAAATACATTTCCTTCCCCCCCCCAACCCAAAAGTGGCGAAAACCCGCACAGACCCCCATACGAAATAAAACCCCGGATATGCAAACGAGAATATTAAAATCCGACCCAATTAACCGCTCGTCCCAAACTTCGGCCATTCCATCAGGCAGATATAAGAATCTTCGGACCTTAACGTCCCCATTTGGGACCGGGGCAATTATTAATCGGGCCATCTACCATCTAAGGGATGCTAAAGGGCCCCGGATTGTTAGGGGTGACTTCACGTAATCTGCGGGCCGCGGACCCCGCGTATATCATCTCTGGCTCATTACGTAAACCTCCGGTAGACCTGCACCATCATTTTCATGCTAATATCCTGAAACCTGAAAACGGGCGACCAAGCTGTGTATTTCCTAAATAGATTTTTTTATTTTATTTTATCGAATACTCTAACCATCAAAATGTTTTGAAACAAATTGAAAATGGTTATTTTTATTATTAAAAAGTATACGATGAGCATTAAATAATCTCACATTGAGTATCATTTTATTTTTAGTGTGCAATAAAAAAAATAATTGTGCATTGAAATGTGAACGTTAAAAAATATGAAATGAGCAATAGAAAGAATAGTTTGGGAATTGAAATGATCGAGAGGTGGCAACCTCGCCAGAGTAAAGTTTTCCTCCACAGACAATACAACTGTCAACTGTCAACGTTTCCTTAGGTTAATATTTTAACTTCATTTAATTTTAACCACATTTTGACGATTTGGTCCAATTTGATTATATTTTGAAAGTTGTGAATAATGTTCGTGCGGTTGGTATTTTGTCCTGTTTGCGTTTGCAGCGTTACCCATCCTTTATTTATATTCATTCTAATACACATTTTGTTCGTTTGGATACACTGATATTTTTCCAACATTCAAAATATTTTCATACATTATTTTTTTTTAATTCACACTAATTTTATTAAATGCTCAAATTAAATGTAAATTTATTTTTTAAATTGTCACCATATTTAATTTCTAATATGTTTGAATCAATTTGCTCGTATTGACTAATCACAAAACATTTCAGTAATACTTTGCATTATTATATAAAAAAAATCGAAAACGAACTCCACACTAACGATGGTAATACTAACTAAAAGACCATAACATGGCACGGTGTCCCATAATAATATAGAGCCCCGACGACCGCTCAAACCCCGAAAACCCACCCCCTTATCTATATTCTGCCGCCCATAAGGCCCCCCATCGTTATTGGCAAAGTTTGCCGTGACACGGCCGTTGATTAAAAGTATGCAAATTTTATTAGTTCCAGTATGGCCGAAGAAGATGATGACGTCGCATGTTCGACCGATACGTTTTATCTATACGTATAATGGATAATTTGAATAATTTCCACATTTTTATACGTTATTATATAAAGTTAAACATTTTTTATGTACCTATACAAAGTTTGCTTTTGAAAAACGTATAATTTATTATCATAATCGAAAATAAGATTCTTCAGTACTTCCGAAGCAATTAAACCTTGAAAAAACAACGGACACGAAAACGCAATAATTATTAAATTTTAATTACAAAGTCGATTCAAGACGGGGTGCATAAAAAGTGTCGTTAAAAATGTACGAGAACGTAAGGTCTAAATTTTAAAGCTTTCTACAATTTAAGGGGTGGTCCCAAGAAAACTCAACCCTTTGCCACTTTTTGCACAATTACGTAATAAGCCGTGACTAAACGCTTTCCTTGACTCTGGAACAACCCTTTCGGCGCGGGGTGAACTTTTCGAGTAATTATATTAAGATATTTTAATTGCAGATTCCTGCTAGGGACAATGTTATTATTAATGGATGCGAACGAAGCGTTCATAAAAAAATCAATTTGTTTTTTTCAGTATTGGGATCGCGTAAATTCAGTACGGATCGTCCCTTATGACACACCTTCATCTAAATTCATCCCCATGACTATCATAACATGTAGTGGGGTCAAATTGTGAGACAAATCACGACAGAAGGTCAAATCGGGGTAGCTTTAATTGCCCCCGAGATATACGAGGGTGAATACATACCGAAATTTATATCAACAATGTTTAAATGTTTTGTTCGTTTGAATTTTTCACACCTATACAATTGTCATTGTGATATCCGTCTTTATACATGAAAGAACCACCCACTTTCTTTCGCCCCATGGATGTAAGTCCCCCTTTGGCATCTTCGATTTATATCTTTTAAAATTGCATTAAGAAGACTGCAATGCTCTGTTTTTATTGCGTTCGACCCCCTTCCGAATATAAAAAGAATATATAAGAGTCTGCGAAGTTTTTACGAATATATTTTAGTGCTTCTGAAACATTTCTTTAAAAAATATAACTAAAATCACAAATACAAACTCAAGGAGCTTCCTTAACAATCGCTAAATCTCAAAACGTCATAGGCAATCGTCAAATTCGATTTCGACATCAGATCCGCGGATAATCCGGTTAGCGGCGTGTGTTTTGTTTCGGGTCACCCGGTGGCGTTCAATCAACCGTTCGAGGGGCCCTGTACGGTTTTGGTACAGACGACCCGTGTGTGTGTTTATGGCTATATCCGTGGCATATGAATATCTAATGGCGATTTCAAATTCCGTAAGTGTCGTTCCGTTGTGTTTGCCCGCCATCAGTTTGGACGCCATTGCAAACAGACGCCGCACTATCCGAAGACAGTGGCGCGGCTAGGTTTCGTTTCGTTTTGATTTATATCATTTTAAAATAATTTTCGTTTGTAATGCACGATTATTTTTATAACAAAATATCACTAATATATAATAATGTAAAAACTTTTGGTATAAAATTATTTTTTTATTTAATTTTTAAGGTATCGTACGTAAATCCCTATAATTTTTAATAAAATTTAAAGAGTGCATTTTAACTGTGCATTGCAAATGAAAAGATTTTAAACGAGTTACTTGTGCATTAGAATAATGTACGATATGCATTATTTCTGGTGCATAAAAAATTCGTATTGATTTCGTTTTTGTATTTGATTTTTAGTGTGCAATAAAAAAAAAGTGCATTATAAAGTGAGTATTAAAATATATGAGATGAACAATAGAAAAAACAGGTTTAAGCATTGAAATGATCGAGAAGTAGCAACGTCACCCATGTAAAATCTTCCTCCATAGACAATACAATACAATTGTTAACGTTTCATTTTGCTAAAATTTTAATTTAATTACATTTTAACAATTTGGTTGATTTTTATTCTATCATAAAATTGTGAACTATAGTCGTGTGGTTGATATTTATCCCCGTTCTCGTTTGCGGCGTTACCGATCTTTTATTTATATTCAATGAACGTTTTATTCGTTCGTACAGATATTTTTCCGAATACGCACATTTCAATGCTCGTGTAAAATTCACACATATTTTTTAAAATGCACACTAATTTTATTAAATCCTCAGATTAAGCTCACATTTATTTTACACAATCCACGTTCAAATTATCCCCAAATCTATTCATCATAAAAAAAATCAACAATCCTCCCACCTAGCCACGGCATTGAACCGTTGTGCGCCATCGGCTCTGTTCAAATCCGCCAACACAGGGTCAAAGGGAATACATTAGTGGTCGGTCACCAAGGGGTCGTCTTATGTCCATACACATGCGTCCCACCCTGTGTGTGCCTTGTGCCCGACCCCCTTTGCCACCTTAATGACATTAGGACGGAAACGTGAGGAACTATCCGGGGGCCGAAGTTCCCAGAGGAATAATCAAGCGTTTTGGGATACGTGTTCCGATGAGTTTGAGTGCAGTTTTGATGTATGCGCTTTTTTCGTGTTGGTCGTGAAGAGGTTGATCTAGTGAGAGGGTTTATTATGGTTTTGTGTGTCTGTTTAAAATGGTCGTGGAAAGTGTTTCGTTTTTGGTGATTGTGGACGTGGATGTGATGGTGGTTGTGGTTGCGGATGTTCTAATCGCTGAGATCTCTAAGAGACAACTCATCACTGGGGAGAATTTAAATATGTATTAAATCAGAGCATTTGATAAAATTTGTGTGCATTAAAAAAGTAATGCGTGCGTTTTGCATTAGAATAGTAAAACGTGCATTAGAATGAATATAAATAAAGATAGGCAACTTCGCAAACGCGGACTGGGTGAAATACCAACTACACGACCATTATTCACAATTTTCATAATAGAATCAAATTGGACAAAATTGTTAAAATGAAATTAAATAAAGATTCTCATAAAAGGAAACGTTGACAGTTGATAGTTGTATTGTAATGATTGCAGAGAAAGACTATTTTGCGACGTTGCCATCTCTCGTTCATTTCAATACATAAACTATTTTTTCTATTGATCATTTTGTAATGATTAAAAAAATATTGCACACTTCAAATAAATAGATGCTCAATATGAAATTTTTAATGCCCACCGTATATTATTCTAATACAAAAGTAATTTGTTTTAAGGCACATCCATATTTTTGAATACACAGTTAATTGTATTCTTATTTATTTATTGATATAGTGAAAAACCATTCAATAACTCTCAGAAACCAATAAAATTATTAAAAATCAAATGAACCATACGTTTTACTCAATCAATAAATAACAAGAAAATCAATTCATTGATAAAAACTTAACTCAATCACTTAACGATGAACTTCATAGAAAATCTAGAAATTCCCCTTTTTACAATTCGATCCATTCTATCAAATCTGAGTCCATACATTTGTTAAACGCATTGATGAAAGACTGTAGGGTTTCGCTAAAAATATTCGCATCGTTTGGCAATTGTCATGTCGACTGTGTTAATTCACTGTTCCATACAATGGAATATTTTGCCGAATCGTCACACTAATAGCCCCGTTCTGTGTAAATAATGACAGATTACAGATGTTACTCCGATTCCGACGAAGGGATGAAATTAGTAGATATAAGTAATTATATTTATATTTCGAATTCGGAAATTGAACCGTTTTTTAGCACTTACTGTATGCAATTTTTTTATTATATAAAAAACCAAATATAAAACTATGTTTCGTCAAAATTTTGTCAATTGTTTGTACATCTGTCACAATTAAACTGTTGTCTGTGTGTGATACAGTTTGTACAGTGCGTTCAGAAAAACTAATGTTTTTTTATTCATCGAAGCGAATTTCTATACAAATACATATGGGGTACAAAATGAATATCTGTGCCGTTTCGAATTGCAGTTCGCGTACTGTTTCAAATGTTTGCTTTTTTTCTTTGACATCATCCCCCGTTTTATAATGGGGGCTAATATATATTGAAATTAGATATTTCATACGGACACTTCGCAAAATAAACATATATTTTAAAATTACGATTTCGATTTGAAATTCTTAACATTTTTCACACAAATCGCTGAAATTGTCGATTCATTTTATTTTACCGCTGTACCGTACAGTTACAGGATAGTTTTTTTTTCATATTGAAAAGCTTTTTCGAATGAAAATATATAAAAGCGACATTTTGCAGTCGCTGAATCGTCGAACCGGGTTCCCAATGGAAATATAATTGGATCAGGGTCGCCAACCGTTGCGAATTTTAATCTGCGGACACTTTGGACACCTGGCTTCACAATGCTGCCGAAATAAATAAATAAAATATTCCATACATATAAATCAAAATGATATTAATATGAAAATACACGGCTGTGCGTTTCACAATAACATTGGGAAGACGCTTTAGATGCATTTAAAAGTACTTTTTTTTTCAATCTATTTACGTCTTTAAATTTTATATACCTGTTTCTTTTTTCGGCGTATACAAAAGTGATCTTAATCCTTACCCTTTGACAGTATGCTTGATTGAGTGCCGACAGTTGTAGTCTTCAACTCGTGTGATATTTACCGCTTGTATGACAATACGTTTAAAATACGCTTCAATGGATAAATATATATATTTTTGTATGTATTTTAGTATCGTTCATATATTTAAAGTCAATAGGAAATATTTAAACTTCCATATCGATAAAATTTCTAATCATAAACAATTTGCAACATAAAAAATTCAAAATCTCGTTAATATCAAATTGATCGCATTAGAGTGCATGTTTAAGCGTAATAAAATGCCAAAGTGCACCATTTAAAAAATGAAAACGTTCGTTTTGCCGTTTTTTCCCTACAAAAAAAGCGTAATGGGGGTCGGAGAATCCACTCGAAGTGCATATAACAACAATAACGAACAGACGTCGACAAGTGCATGTTTGATTGTCGATTTGCACGGTTTACATTATTAATAATTGCACGCGAGCATCCCCCTAGGTCGAATGCCAGAAGGGTCGGGAAAAGAAAATGAAAATTGTTGTCCACCACTTTGGTATATTAAAATTTTCTGTATAGGGATGAGAGTGGATAGTATAATATGTGTTGAAAATTTTTGTATCAATCCGAAGTAGGCGACTTGATTCGAGATAATATTTAATCGGTAAATGTAGAGATCTTTGATCTAACAATAAGAGTTATTGATTTGTATGAGAAATTTGAAAGTTTGAGTATATTTTGTATTTTTCTTAAGAATCAAAAAAATAATAATAATATTACTCAAAAACTATGATATTTTGCCCAAAGTTATATTTGGTTAAAAATGTTTCAAATAATATGACCTATTACCTGTTTAAAACTTTAAGGAGACCTTTGTAACACTGTATAAAAAATATTAGAAAATTATGTGTTGTTTATTCAATTGATTTTTCAAATGTATCGAATAATAAAGATACGCAAAAAGTGATGCAAATAGTATGTGAACTTAATATTTATCTGATATCGCTTAAAAATATATATTTTTCAGTATTCAAACTCAAATAATCACTTTGCACATAACAAAAAAGAAAGAACAAACATCCAATGATACACGAGAAAGATCCCATCTCGCAACGACACTAACAAACCGATTAAAAAAAAAACTTATCAACTTCACACCCATCCGAAACAGACAAGGTCATACGGCAAAGCAAAAACACCACACTAAATAAAAGCATCCTTGGGCCGAGGCAGAGAATCCTCCGAAGTGTATAAGAGGCAACACAACAAGGAGCAGAAATCCCGGAGTGCAAACATCTGTATGCGGCGTCGTTCTGCGGCCGGCTAAGGAGCGAACCCGGATTATCCCGAATATCCTGGAGCCTAATCCAGCAGCAAAACCGGGATATTATACTTCTAGAGCAGGACCTACACCAGCGAGGTAGGCTTAGGCTTGACGCTCGGTTGGCGCTTCGTGGTGTTGTTGAGGGTGATTGAAAATTTTGGTATTTGAAGGTTTTTGTTTTTTTAAATGTTAATGGGTTGGTTGAAAATGTGTTGTAAATTATATTGATGTTCATTTTTTTTTTATAAATTATTGAAAAATATAATATTTATAGTAAGAAGTTGAATGATGTAATATGATCTTTTTGTTAGATGAGAGGTTTTGTTTTATTTTGTATACATGTATATATTATTTGTATAATTTCATATTTTCATAATTTAGTTTATCAATATCTATTAAAATATATATTCATAATAAAAAAATAATAATTTTTAAAGTAAAAATAAAATTTTACATATAAAAAATAGGATCATTCGAATTATGTTCTATGAACTGAATTGAGCGTCAATTGAAAAATTCATAATATTTATAGTACAAGTTTATTATGTTTTGTTCATAATGTTTTACGTGCAGTTTTTCTTAAAATAAATTAAAGTATAGTTTTCCAATTTAAAAAATCTATATTTCTTAATTAAATATAAAAATTTACATGAAAAACAATATAGAAAGATCAATCGAATTGAAAAAAGTTCTAAGAATTAAACTTTAATTGAAAACTTCAAAATATTTTAGGTGCATTTTTTCAATATTAAGTTTCAATTAATATCAAAGAGGTTCATTTTAAATATAATTTAGCTTTTAAATAAAATCATATAATTTAAATAATAAATCGGAATAAAAAAACGTATAATAGAAAAAAGTTTCAGTACATTTTCAATCAAAATACTTGAACAAAATCAAAACACATTTAAAGTCATCAAATAAATAATAAGACGACACAATTAAATAACAAATTAATTAGAACAAGATCATAAACGCGAAGAACGTAAAGCGATCCGCAACCATATCGTTTCGGCGCGTTTAATTTAATTATCGCCGCCCAAAAGTTCGACGACAACTGCCACCCCAACCCCAAACCTAAGGGTTATTCCAGAACCTATATACTACAACCCCGTCTCATAGTTTCTCACAATTTCTCATCAAAACGGCGATTAAAATGAGCGGGAAGGCGAAAGAGACGGTTCGCTCTCTAATAAAACGGATAAGATTATTGCGAGGCTTCGAATTTAACGCAACGGGGTGGGGAAAGGGGGAGGGTCTTATATATGTATTTAATTATGCACGTATACGTGTGTGGGATTATGTATTTGATATGGTTTAATGGGTTGGGGCTTAAATTGAAATTTCGCAATGTGATATAACGTTTATAACGCCGGGTTAATTATCCGGAAATTGAGTTATGGCCGTCTTAATATGATTTCGGATCGGAGAGAAAGTTTGAGGAGCGTTCGATTAATTTGTGGAATGTTAAAAAAAATGGTTAGATCGTATTCTTGCGGTGGTTGATGGATATGAATTTTCGGCGGAATCCTTTGAAAAAATTGTGTACAAATATTTTTGTTATTATCCTGAGATATTGGTGTCACAATAAGTACTATCCTTTTGAAAAAAAAATAGGCACAAGTTTGCAACAATGAACTTTTGTGCATCATACGCCGTTATTATTGCGACGAGCTTAATCTCAGATCACATATGAGTTTCAGGTTTTCATAATGCGTTCAAAATATCCAGAAGTTTTTTTTGATCATAACTAAAAATAATATAATTTTTGTAAAACGTACAGACTTTTATAATAATATATTGAAAAATTAATCGAATTGATTAATATTATATACAATAAATCCTCCACTTACGTGAATAATTTGTTTTTGTGTAAGTCGTACGAACCTTAAATTTGAGAAATTTTTGATATAATATAATATGTATTAGTTTCAAAGGATAGGTAAAAATGGAATGGACGTACATACATATATTTAATAAAACATTATTATTTTTAGAAATTATTATTTATACAGATATGAACATAATCATTTCTGTGTATGTAGCGATATTCGTGTAAGTACAAAGTATTTATTAATTCGAGAATCTCATTTACACATGTTTGACATGATTGGGGGTTATATTTTTTTAATGAATATACGGAAAAAAACCCGAGAAAAAAAACACAATTTTTTTTTAAATCGCCGAAGTACGAAGTCAAAATCGCGTAAGTCGAGGATCTAATCTAATAATTTTTTTATAGAAATGATCAAATTTTCATAAATATTATACAGAAGTGAATATATATTTAATAATAACGGCAATTCAGTTTAAATACTAAAATTTAATACCATAGATTATCGAATGTATTATACCTAAAAACGCGTTTACTTTGCGACATTTTACGCTCGAATCGTCGCCACAACATGACACGAAATTTGTCAACAGACTCAAAAACGCATCCTTGCAAGGATTATGACATGTTGTACTCAACAAATGCATTTTTTCAGAAACATTTTCGAACCGCATTGTACTCTCGGTCATCGATGTCCTCGAGGATAATCCTCGGATTACGGCGGCAGCTTTGCGATATTATAACATATTTCCTAAGGATAATAACAACATTTTTCGCAATTAGAAATGCGGACAGGCTTTGAATGGGGCTTCTCGCTAATTCACCGCATCGAAGTGAATTTTCCGAGCCCCTTCAGAACGGAGAAAAAGCGACTGGTGAAAATGATCGATGCCTGCGAGTTTTCCAATTAAATTTTGTGAAGCAGCAATAATTATTTAGGTAAATCAATTTGTTTCCCCGGTTCCCCGTGTGCTTGGATACAAACGTATATAAGGTTGTACTAAAAGGTATATCCTCGTTCATATACAGTGAATACTCGATTATTAGAGTTGATGCGTGATCGGAATTTAAATAAATATTGTTTTTATGGGTTTGGAATCAGAAAAGATTTTTAAAACATCAAAAATTTGCTATAAAATAATCAAAATATATTATTAAATATTTTGATTATACTATATATTTATTTTTCTTAATTTCTTAAACTTAAAAAAAATCATTGCTTAATTTCAAAAAGATCTTCAAGATCACTTTGCTTAAATTTTTTGAACCTTTTATATAAAAAAAATAGTATTACTAAAGAAAATTCGATCAGATGTATTAGAATTTGCTTAAAAAAATGCAAATCAATATTTTATATTTGTTTCAAATATAATAAATGAACAGTTTGATCAAATACGAACAATTTTTTCACTAATGTACTTTCTGTTATGTTTCAGGTAATCGAAGATCGACTGTATTATATGTAAGCTTTTCAACCCCTTCTAGGCGGTGGCGTATCTCTGGAGCGAATTAATTAAACTCTGAAAATGAAATATTAACACTTTAGAGCGCAAATTATTTAATATAATCGAATGGATGGCGGGCGTAATGCGAGGCGGGGCTTCGCAAATGGAATTATCACGTTTGCGATAATTTGTTAACGTCGAGTTCAAAGTTTATAGGCTCGAAGAGAGCGCGAGTATTTTATGTTCAAATATGCTAATTGATTTTAGCGTGTTTCATCATATATGTATGTAGATAAATTTTTTGTGTTTAAATTTTAATTTATATTTGCAATTTGCTTCAAAAGTGTTTTGATTGGTCAAATTTGTGTTATGATTTAGTTCGAAAATGGAATGTGTTTGTTCGAAGTGGGAGTTGTACCTGTTGAATGCTCTACTCGATAACAGATGGCGTTTCGTACGCGAAATACGACGAAAACTATTATAGTTTTTGAAAGTTGTGTTATTTTGTTTTGAATTATTGTCGGTTTTGATTTACAATTAGATATTCAAATTTAATGTAAATGGAATGTTCAAAATTGTAAAAATTGAAATAAGTATGTAAGTCGGAGCAATAAGAAATAGATTTTTTATTGAAGTTGTTTATTTTTTATAATGAATTGAATATTATTTAATATCTACTAAATAGATAAGTCAACTTAAATGTAACTTTTTACAAGTTTTCATACATTATCAATATATAAATGTATATTACTTTTTTGAATTATTCGATTTTTACAAACAAAATCATAATTCATTCACTGTTGACTTGCACGTTATCTTTATGAGATAACTCTCATCAATTAAATTAAATTTAATAGATATTTTTTAAATAAAATATATAGATAAACGAAATTATAATAATTTTTAATGATGATATTAACAAATTAAAAAAATCGAATTTAAAAATCAACATCTTGCACATTCAAGACTATCGATCAATTTAGTCACCCAATCACAAAATTTTCAACAGAACTAAACTATAAAAATTTCACAAAACATTTCTACACATAATTTCACTCAAATTGCATCATTCACAACACAAGTTCAAATTCTCCTATACACAAAATTTTGAATTCAACACTCGTCATCTTTCACTTTCAAAACGATCGACCAATTCGATCACCCGATCATTGAATTTTCAACAAAACATCCAAAACTTCGTCCAAATTACGCAACAACACTTCGAATCCTCCAAAACACAAAACCGACAATCTCCCGCGTCTACACCAAATCGACCAACTCCGCCGCCCAAATTCCGAGTTTATTTTCGAATGCGACATTACCGCGGCGGTCATACACGAAAAACGCACCCGACACACGACCAAAACGACAAGAACCGCCATTTATATTTATTTCCGAGGCTATTACCGGCCGGGAATAAGCGACAACTCAAATCGGGCGCGGCCGGTACATTGTGCGGATGTTCGGCGGTTCGATCGCGCCGATACGTTCAAAACGGTCTGTAATCATTGCGGGTATTATAAAATGGGTATTTATAGTGCCCGGGTTGGCAGTGGTCTGCAGTCCGAGGGCGATACGTTATAATCAATGTCGATCGTCTCATTAAAATTTATCTGAGGCGTCCGCCGGTGGAAAGGTTAATATGTTTTTGTTGGAGGTGAACGATCGATCTTGCGGGTTATGTCCGATTGGGTTTATGGCGGGGTGGGTTTTTAAACGATTTGTGATGGTTGTCGTGTTAGGTTTTTGTGAATTTTGAAAAACTTCCGAATTGTTATTTGTTACAAAAAAATAATCCGGCATTTGATGTGTTACGAAGTAATATCGTTATTAAAAGAGTGAATATGTTAAAATTTGATGATGATAGAAAATAAATAAAGTTTTTGAATTTCAAGTTCAAACTTTTAAACTTCAAATTCAACTATTTAAATATTTGACGATACTCGAGTTTTATTTGAAATTTTAAGGGTTGAATTTAGATTGCAAAAGCTGTATACAGGCTGTTACAAAGGTCTCCTTAAAGCCGTAAAGATGTGATGAACTAGAAATAGCAAAAAACTCTAGTTTCCCTTTACTTCAGCAAGTTTTTTTTATAACTAATCGTGTATTTTTAACAGTTTTGTATTGACATAGAAGTTTTAATTCATATTTATGGTTTGTTACATAATAAACTTACAAAAAAATTATTTTTGTCTAACGTTACCTTTCATTGGAGTATTATTAATGTGCCAAGTGCGAGATTTAAAAAAAAAAAATTGTTGAAATAATTACAATAACTCGAAAATTATGATATTTTGTAATAATTGTAAGGTATGTTTTGCTTGAAATATTCCAAATTACACGATTTATCAATTCTACAAGGCTTTCAAGAAATCTTTAAATACCTTGTATCTTCGACTAATTTAACTTACATCCATGAAATTTATACAAGTATAATTTGATATGAATAATTTGAACTTATATAATATGACTTGAAACAACATTGAATATAAATCGAGATCAAAAGATGCAGAGAAATAAAATAAATTTATTTTCTTTATATTCAAACCAGTGTTCGAATATATAATAGTACTATAAATAAATATATTTCAATTCATTATTAATTCAATCTATTTTCGAACGATTTCAACAATATCTCTACAAAGCATTTTATTTTCATATACAAATGTTCGAATTTCATTCCATTCCCACTCACTTCAAATGTATTAATTCTCTGAAAAGTCAACGTACGAACGTATCGAAAATATTCTTAATTTTTTTCCTCGGCACAAAGCGCACGCGCTCCCCGCATTTTATTCAAATGATCAAACAAGAATTTCCAAGAATCGCACTCCCATTTTCATTCTTGTTAATTCTTCACCATCCATATTATCAAGAAGAAAAATGAAGAAAAGCCGAATGGAAGACGCTCGTGATTATCGTGAGCCGCAATTTTATGGTGCGACCAGACTACAAAGAAATTCTCCCAAACTCGAATCCCACTTAAACTTTGTCACATAATTAAACGTATTCAGATCCCGTCCTCATTGTGCTATTCGAACAGGTTATCGACATCGGGTTTGATTCGAAACGGCATTTTTGTATAAACAAAATATGAGCGCCTCGGATAATACGAAAAGGGGAACGGATCGGATCCCGCTAGGTGAGCATCGGACAATTTACAAAGTCGGCTTGTAAAACAAATCCCGCAATACAAGTTTCGGGAGTGAATAGAGCCTTCGAGGAACCGATCGTACCCGGATTGTAACCCTCATCGCAATACCGGCACAATGGGACGGGAAATGGGGACCGGGGGCCCGTTTCGGGTGTCTGGCCCTTTCCATTGAGAGGCTTAACCGCTGCGGGTCGGGATGTGTTTCAGATTCGTATGAAGTTCGGGGATTTTGATTGATTTGAGGAAATTGTTATGTTTTTGTATTGAAATATGGATTTTTTCGTGAAATGTGTGTATCGGTACCGCCCACGCAGTGAAAGCGCCCGCCCTTTTCTATATATAAGCAAACTCATATCCGCCCTCTATAAATTATGAAATATTCGCACCGTTCTGAGAACTCCCCTATATGCGAAAAGTATATACTTCACGTTCATGTTGACGTTTCCGCCCACTGTTCCGCCCAACTTCCACATAAATCTAACGATATATGTTACATATTAAAAGATACAAATCTTAATATTTAAGTATAATAAATATTTATTGTATTATATATTATACATATATACATTACGGTATTCGGAAATGGATGGGACATCGTTTGAATGGTCAACTTTGGCGGTCAGTTTCGCTTCGTCCTTCGCCGTGTTAACACTATTTTTTTTATCTCATTGTCAGTTCGTCAAAATCCTCTTTTTTTAATTTTGCCAAAAATCTGAAAAAAATATAACCCTATTTGCGATGGTAAAATTTAAAGCAAACAAAGATTTGATCAGAAATTACATGTTGTTTCAGTTTTTGGGAAAAAACTCGAGACAAGTTGCAACAAAAAACATTTGTAATATTTTGGGGTGATGTATTATACTAAAGATTTGCAAGTGCCAATTATGGTTTACAAAATTTTGATCTCAAAAACAACCCCGGAACGGGAAGACATCAAGAATTAAATGACGACATCCTACTCGTAGAAATTGAGAAAAATTCGACTCAAACTATTTGGTAAAATTTAAGAGAAGCTCGGACTTACAAGAACAAACAAAATCGGATCGAAAAAAATTAAGTGCCGAAAAAGTTTGAAATCAGTTTTATGCCAGAAACACATCCTTTACGCCAGTGAACCGCAATCTTTTTTCTTACGCGGCACACTAAACATATTCCCGACATTAAACAACCATATTTCTAAAGATTTGAAACGGTATATTTTGCAAAAATAAATAAAAACTGTACCCTTCTCCCTATATAAAATAATGTTTTGTACATCCAATAATTTTTATCTCTAAGAACTATGTAACTATGTTCTCCGTAACCGTTTGCAGGGACATCAACGCCAGTATTTTAAAATACAATCAAAGTCTCCGAAATCAGTTTTTAATAATACAAATATCAACAATATCGATTGTATGCGCTTTCAAAATAATTTCTCAATAAAAACCGTCGTATATCAAATTTCAAAAATGTCACTTAAACCTTTTTTGATTTCAGCTATTCATGCATATCCCCTATATATAATAGCGGATTTCTGTCTGTCTGTTCGTCACGATGACATTCGCGAATTTTTTCTTCTTCTTTTCAAATGAACGACCCGAACCGCGAATTTATGATGATGATTTTATTAATTAAATATTCAAATCAGGTACACATTTCGGTTTCACACGATCGGGTTTTCACATTTTAACGTTTTCCATTTCTTAACAAAACCACAGCCGATGTTATTAACATCGGGCCTATTTACTATCCCCTATCCCCTATATATAATAGCGGATTTCTGTGTGTGTGTGTGTGTGTGTGTGTGTGTGTGTGTGTGTGTGTG
>JAOXNN020000029.1:2328503-2340233 GCA_028571205.2 Hydropsyche betteni | reverse complement strand
GGACTATGGGGTGGGCGGACGAGGACGATGACCGACGCTAAATCGACGCGCGCCGCTGCGTTGATTTATTTGTCGTCTTGCGCGGGTTCGGGAGTGTTGATGGGTTTTGGATTTTTTTCGAGGGGCGGTTTTTGGTTGTTTGGGTGGGAGTGGTTGGTTGGGGTTTGTCGGAGGAAGAGTTGGATTGTTGGTTTTTATGGAGGAATTTGCGATTCGGATGGGGGTTTGGTGTGTGGATTTTCGTCGTTTTGATGAAAATGGTGGATTGGGATTTTTTGGAGAAAAAATTGAATTTTTGGTATTTATGGGAAATTATAATGTGTTAGTATATAGGAAAATCTATGAATTAAATTTGTAAGATTGTATGATATATTGAAAAAAAATTTAGTTTGATAAAAAAAAATGATGACATGGAAATTTATTTTAAGAATTCGATGAGTTTTTTAGATCAAATAGCTAAAAAATATTGGTGTTTCAACAATATTTACAATTATTTGGTTTATCTTAAGTTTTTCAGCAAATTATTTCAATGAAAGATCAATAATCAATACTTATATATATATATAGTAATACAATGTAATTGCAATATTTTGACATTATATTTTTGTTTAGGATTTCTTTGGATATGAATAAAAATTGATTGAAAATTCATAATGAAATATAACTACTTCGATTATTTTTTTGTATAATTTTTTTTCGAGGATAAATTCTTTTCTTTGATAAAAATAGCAAAAAAAATTGGGAATAATACTAAATTTCATAGTCCTCATATATACCTATTATATTTCTAGATATATATTAAAAAAAAACCGAAACGTCATCACAATAATACAAAATCCTCACTTGACGTACTAGATATTACATAAATTTTCCTCACTCACCAAATCAGAACAATTTTCAAAAAAAAACAAACACTCAAACATCAAAACGTTTTCAATAAAAGAAACGACATCCCATCATAGCAAAACCATAAAAACCCAACACCGACACCTCACAAAGATCCAATCACCAACGTGCCATTACACCGAAAATTTAATCGCAACATCAAAACGGACAACGCAATAATAAAAGCGTCGCGCAAGCAACACAGCGTGAAAATCCTTCCCCATATCCTTTATACGGCGAGCCGACATACGTAGGGTGCGCATCCGTTATAATATCGGGGACGCGTGCGGTATGAAATGGCGGATGTCCGGCTGCCGGACGCCACCCTGTCCTCCCCCATGCTGCCAAATCCCGCCCACAACCACCCCAAAGCCTCCCCGATATCCCGCCCTGGACTTTCGGGGTACAGAATCCCGCGGTGGTCCCCCTAACGAGGATAGGGCTGTCAAAACAGGATGTGTGAATTTTAATGTGTCTGTTAATGTTATTTTTTTTAAATTCGAATGTTTTTTGGGATCGATTTTCAAATTATTGATATTTTTTAAAAATAGTTTATATTACAACTAGTATATGATTTAAAAAAAAATGATGACACTTTAATTTGTTAAAAAAATTTTCAAGTAAAATTTTTTAATAATTTGATTGGTTAAATAAGTGTGAGGTGACTAATTTAGATGTAATTGTTTGTGTATTGAAAAAGTATAGGTTGTGTTTTAAAACGAATTGTTTATGTGTTAAAATAATATACGTTGTGTATTATTTCTGGTTTATTGAAGAATCTCGTATTGAGCATTATTTTATTTGTAGTGTGAAATGAAAAAAAATTGTGCATTATAATGTAAGTATTAAAGAATTTGAAATTAACAATAGAAAAAATGTTCAAGAGATGGCAACTTCACTACAAAAAAGTCATCTTCCACAATCAATGCAATATAACTGTCAACGTTTACTTTTGTTAAAATATTAATTTAATTTAATTTTAATCACACTTTAACAACTTGGTCTCATTATAAGTTGATTATATTATGAAAGTTGTGGATAATTATTGTGATCGACGTTGCCGATCTTTTATTTATATTCATTTTAATACACGTTTTATTCGTTTCAAGGTATAGATATTTATTGAATGATCAAAATATTTCACAAATTTCAATGCTCGCGCTAAATGTTCTAATTATTATTTTTTAGTTCACACTAATTATAATATTATATATGAAATTCTCGGGTCGATTACACATGTAAATCATCCCCAAGATGAAATATTCAAATGAAAAACATTCATCTTAAAATAACATATATTCTCACGTCACATTCAAAACGTCTCTTACGAATCACACCAAACCACATCCAATCACCCAATAAACCCAATCGATATTAAAAAATCGCAAAAAAATCAATCGCTAACCCTGATATGGCCCATTCCCATCTCCCGAGGGCCAGCTGACCCCACACTACGTCCACTGTTGGACGCCCTACACAAGAAACCTTTCACGATATCTATTTGTCAAATAGTTTTGCGAATGAAAATAATGCACAAATGCCCGGCACGTACGGACCGGCATCCATTCAACCCATTCTCGGGACTCTGAAAAAAAAAGGATATTCGGACTCTCGTATACGTTCTCGGATGTTTGAAACGTATTGATTGAATATCTATGTATTTTTTATACGTATATAAAAATTTATATAAACCTCCCCTAACGTTCTGAATGTACATCGAAGGTGGCGACACATTATATATCCATTCTGAGTGAAATAATCCTTTGCATAGGCCTCAAAACGCGGAGACGCTCTATCATTGCTCTACCTAACAACGTTTGAAATTGAAATGATTTGAATGGCGAAGGGGTGGTAGTATAAGCCACGTTTTCGAGCCTCCCTTTTCGGGAAAGGAGGCTTCGTGTGGCAACATTATGAGTTGTTTGAGTACAGGGTGTTCCAATTGATTGCGGTTGCGGCGTGGAATTTTGTGCGAGCGGTTCTGTGTGGATGTGGATTAATTTTATGTACGTTTCAGACGTATAATTTGATTGGTTCAGAACGTATTTTGATTTGTAGTATATTTATCGGATTGAGAATTTCAGGATTAAATTGATTGTAAGTGTATAAAAGTTTGAAAAGATAACGATCGGAAAATAGAATAGTAAGATCCTTGGTTTTATTTAATCTTGTGACCGTTTCACTTTTTTAAAAAAGAATTTAATTTGATAAAAATTGTATTATTACACATCGTATACGATGATTATAATTTTCTTGTGATACGAAACATACAATCATCGAAATATCTCATAATAGACACTTACAAAAAATCAAAAGTCATATTATACATCAAAACAAATCAATATCTATATAAAATTAAACGAAAAATCATCATATCCATCAAATTAAGCCGAAAAAATCGAATCCAACCCGAAAAATGAACCGCGCTGTATTCGGCTATTGACGCGCGTCGCGCTACCGCAAGTAGATTTCTGTGTACATCATTTGTTTTATTTCACAACTGGCAACATTCAAACGCGTATAAATGGAAATTCTGTCAAGCGAGGCACCCCATACACCACCCCAAACCCACCCCACACCCACAGCCACCCCCCGAAGCCCACCCCGTCGAGTTTTCGCCCGTTTTACGATTCCGATCCGCCCCCACGGTTTCGATTAATATTCCCGCGCTCGCAAATACGCGCGTTTCATTTCATTTTATTTTCATTTCGTTATGTGCGCGTTTTTCATTTCATTTTATTTTCGGATCGCGTCGAATTTAATTTCATTTCGATTATTTATTTTTTTCGGCGTTATTTTCCGTTTTTCGGGCGCGTTTTGTGCAGCGTGTTTGTCGAACGCTCGAATTTGCCGATTCGCTCTGGTGTTAATGCGTGTATCGATTTCGTTTCGAATTATTTGAAAAATTGTAAGTTTTCCGTTTGTTTTTTATATTTTTTTTATTGAAAAAATGATATTATCAACTCTTAATACTTTCAAGTCGAGGGTAAAACTCTTTCACTTCCATAAAAATTCTATGGCTTTTCTGAGAAAAATTACTCTGAATAAATTATATACATATTATTGAATTATATATAAGTTAATCGATAACAATTATATCTATCTATTGATCATTTTTATAAAACATAAAACATATACAATAGTAAATAATACTTTAGAAATCATTGCCTTATAAACCGATTTATTTTTAACCAACTCAATATTTCCTTGCTAGACAATATTTAGCATGATCAATAGATAGATATAATTGTTATCGATAAACTTAAATATTGAGTTTGATAAATAGGATCTTGATTTTCATTCGTCAAATTTTTTTAAGCTACAACATTTCTGTTACATTTGATAAAACTATAGCATGAAATTTCAATGCTTGTATAATACTAAAAACATCAATATTTTTAAAATAATCGAGTTAGAAACAACTTTGTATAGTGTATTATACGTTACTTAAGTTTAAATAGATTCAAACAATTTTTAAGCGAATCTAGAATATCTTTTTTTACATCAAATATAATTGATATTAAAGATTAAGCATTAGATATTGTATAAAAATATTTGATATATGAATAATAATAATTTTTAGTACAAAGCACAAGCCCAAATGTATAATTATACTTCACAATCAAACATCTCCATAATTACCCGTAAACCGATCGATTCCCCACTTTTTCAGCAATCCTACACAGGTTATATCGTACAGCTTGTATTTATACCGAAAACGTACATCGAAAGTGCTGAAAAGGGGGCGATTTTCACAGGGCACACAAAAAAAGAGAGGCTTTCGCGCACAATCACTTGTTGCTGTTCACCGCGATTGCCTGCTAAGCCACGCTGATAAGCCACATACACACACACGACCGCAAAAATCGGGTTTTTCAGCTGAAAATATACCGCCGTATAGCATTTTCGCGAAGTTTATTATTTATCTGGATTGATTTTGATCGTCCGTTGCGGTTTTCGGTTCGATCGTTTGAGGGTGTAATCTATACTGGGTCGTTCGTCGAGTTTTATTATGGAGTCGTGATTGTTGGGTCGTTTTCGAAAATTATTATTATGGTGGGTTTTGAAAACGATCCATCCGTGTTTAAGTAGGGTCGAGTTTCTTCTGTTTTACGTCGATTTGATTAGATTTATTTTTGAAATGGTTTGCTCACGAGCGAATCGATGTTCTAAATGTCTAATTAGTGAAGAGTAATGTTCGATTGTTTCTAATTGAAAATTTGGTTGTTAACCTAAATCTATCTTCGATAGCTTGTTTTTGAAAATTCTAAGTGTTGGATTATTATTTGATAGTTGGTTATATAAAAATATGGATGAATGAAATTGTGACCTATCATTTCAAGACTGTTTTTGAAAATCATAAAGAATGAATGTTGGACTAGTCTGTCATATCGAAAATTAAAAAGAATCGGTATAACCATTATGTTATGTCGATAATTTGAATAATACTTTCCTATAGTCCAATTTGGGATAAAGTGTAAACTATTTTATTTAAAGTGCAAAAACTATACATGGAATGTCAATTTCACATTTTCAAGAAAATGAGTAACCATATTCATATATAATATTTTGATATTTTTATTGCATTTCAAGTAAATATGACGGTCATACTGATTCTTTTTGATTTTCAATATAACACATTAGTCCTGCACTAATTAGAAGTAACGTTGAATATGAAAAGAAACTGTATTGAACCAAAGAAAGATTCTAGTTTTCGAGATCGTACATTTGCAGAAATTTATCCAACGACATAATCAAACGAACGATTGAATCCCAGCAACTCGTCCATCGAATCTTTCGCATCTAATTAAATCACTCATTGTGAAACATCCTGAATACGCACCGCCATCGAATTTCCTCATACAAAACGTCATTAGCCATACATCAATGGCGCCATTCGTTTCAGACGACACACGCACGCCGCTCGCTTTTGAAGCCCGCCAAAACGAAAACGTACCCAAAAAAATTATATGACATAAAAAATCCGAGAAAGAAGGCTCCGGAGGAGGCTAGGCGCGCGTGAAGTCCACAATGGCCGGAGCACGTCTCGTTATTTGAACGGGTTCCGGGAATTGAACAAAAATGTATGGCGAGTTGTATAATTACCGGGTCACAATGGCGGGGACGTGTATGCGACGCGTCTGATTAAATGTCGCGCTGTGTGTATGTGTCGATTGTCGGTAGCTTATTGAAAAATTATTTTCGTGCTATGAACGATCTGTGGTTCTCAAGTTGTGGGTGAAAATTCAATTTTTTGTGGTGAAATTTTGACAGAGTTATCGGGTAGAGAATGTTTGATCTTTCGATTTTTACTTATTTCAAATCGAATAAAATATATTTTTTAATTAACTTTAGTTATCAGTATATTATGTTATAAAGTTTTTCAGATAATTACAATAAAATATTATGAGAAATAATTGCAAATAAAATACTGTTAATTTTATTGATAAAAAATCGTTAAAAAATTCCTGATTAATTAAAAAAATATTGAATTAATTATAGATTTATCAAATTCAATTCTATTTCTATTTTTTAACAAAAAAATAAACACAATTCACTTCAAATATATATAACATTTGAAATTGAATTCATAAAAATGGTAATTCTTTATTCAGAAGAATAATAGAACACGAGCAAAACGAAACGTGTCCTCCCTCAGAATCCGTAAATTTTCGAGATGTATTTTTACAAAAAAGCATTTCGCATAGCTATAAGGTATTTTTCTTTTAAAAAATTTGCATAATGGTATTATTTTTGCGTTGTCGATTTGTAATTCTAATTGGTTCGTTCACTTTTTTTCGGGGGCTTTCACATAATTTCATTTCCATTTGTCTTAATTAAGGCGCGACTCGAGCGGAATTTTCTTTGCTTTATAGAATTTAAATTTAGAGCGTTGGTCTGAATTATTATTGTTATATAAATTGAATAAATACACGCCCGATATGAAAAGTGAAACAGTTCAACTATCTTAGGTTGATGGATCTGTATTTTTTTACTATGAGCGTTGCGCGGTAGCCGGAAACTTATTAAATGTTCGACTGCGATTGTTCATTTTTTATTATTTATCAGGGTTACCATTTTTCATTTGATTAAATAAGTAAAAATATTTTTTATTATAATATATTTATTCAAGTATTCTTTCTATTTCTCATTTCATACTTGTTAATGCATAATTTTTTTATATTTCACACTACAAATAAAATTATGCTCAGTGAGATTCTTTAAAGCACATCGTATATGATTCTAATGCACAAGTAATTTTTTAAGGCTATTTTTTAAAACACAGTTAAATTGCACTAATTTTATTGTTTTTAAGAAAACAGTATAATTTTTTTATCATATCTATCTTTGTAAATGAAATGTTAATTAATCAATAAATTGATGTTATTTATGTTTATGATTTGAAATTATTAGAAGATGAATAATTTTTATGCTAAGCGTATTGAATTTTATTTGGTTGAAAAAAAAATGAACATTCAATTGTATTAAAAAGACTTTGTACTGCAGTGGATTTTGAATCATTATGATTTTTCTGATTCTAAATGTGGTCACCCTAATTAGTATGGATGACGTTGAGCATTCAAAGCAACTCGTCTATGATTTTTCCTGGTAAACGATCATTGTATAAATCGGCTCTTTTCAAACGGGCTCGCTCGTGAGGAACAAAACGGCATCTGGTACAGGAGATAAGGAATTTGCTAGATCATCGTGTCGATCGATGTCGTTGACATCGTCAAATTAATTAAACACGTCCACTAATATACGTGGGCTTCACTGTACTGCCGACAAGAAGCAGATGGTTGAGTAGGATCAATTTTGTCCATAGAAAAAGCTAGATTCGATTGTTATTTCAGTCGCGTTTGCTTTGTTTCAGCTTTAGTTCTGTGCGTTAATCTTTCGATTTATAACCGTTCATATCCCTTTTAAATTTGTTCTGAAAATAAAATGCGGCAGCCCGTACAAAAGAATGACGTGCGGCCGTCAAATGTTTCGGTTTTTCTATTTCGGTGAAGATGAAATGGCACATTAAAATTCTGTGGAGGGAATTTGGAAATTGTCCTGTAAGCCGCAAATGTCGTTTACTCCGTTCTATTTAGAGGACCTTTACTAGAGAGCTTATTATAATACTAATGGGTGAGTTGGCTTTGTATGGAGTTGAATGGTTTTAATATTGAAAATATCAATTAATGTTGTATCATATGAAATGAAAAAAATATATATCCAATCCTCTTTTTAAATGTAGAATATTTTTTTAGAGATTATCACATCAAAAGTGTATAGTGGCGATGTAAAAATAAAAAAATAGGTTCCTAAAGGTAAATCATCAAAAAATATCGAAAATTTTATTTAATAACTATAATTGTATACTGACCTGTTCCGAATCTTACTATTGTGGTGAAATAATGTATGTTTCTCAATAGCGTGTTAAAATGAAAAAAATAATTGTTTTTTTTTTTTTATTGAAACGTATCTATTATTACGGAACCATGTAAAAAAAGTTGTGGGTATGCACTGTGCATTGGAAATATCATCAATAAAATTTTCCACACAATATATAATAAGTCCATTAACATACGCAACAAATAACAATCAATTCAACGATTCACAAACAAATCCACTTATGATAAACCAACAGAATGTCCACTTATAAAATTTTTCTCCGAAAAAGAAAAATCAGTCTAAAAAAACACATCCCACAACTATATTTTTCTAATCGGATTTTTCCACAGGGAGTCAATTAGTCGTTTCGGGACCACCGTTTGTTCGACCCGAGGTCGAAAGGCGCTTAAGACCACGGTCAAACATCGACCCCGAATTCCCTCATCCTTTCCGTCCCATCCTCACTTCGTCCTTTTCGTCCTTCCCGCATTTCTATGGAGAAATCCTCCGTTTTCCTTCTCGCACGCTCGTATCCTCGGCGGCTCGATTTATGTCCGCAATTAATCCAATTAAGGGGTTAATTAATGACGTCCTGCAGCCTCATCTCGCTGCATTATTTATACCACTTTTCACATTTTTTTCCCCCGATCCTGGCCGGGTATCCTGTGGCCGTGTGTCTCTGTTTATTGTGGTGGTTGGGTTTGTTTATGTGCGCGGTCAGTTTTCGATTGTGTCTGCTTGTGGATAAATTTTAAATATGGTGCAAGGTTTGAATGGGTCGTTTTGAATGTTTAAAGGGTGCTGTTTTCGATTTTGTCACGGGTTTGGTGTGGGTTGAGTTTTTTTTTTTAATGAAAATTGGATTAATCGTTCTGTGTTTGACTATGAATTAATTGCATATTACGAAATTTGTTAATTTTAATGGTCATAATTGAAAATATAAATTATTCAATATATTTATTTAAATTTGATAGACTTTTTTTTAATGTTTTATTTGATAAGAGAAAGGTTATTCTGAATAAAATTGAATACTGAAATAATCTTTGGTCAGTGATATGTCAATGTATCTATTTATTGATTTTAATTCTATGGAATTAATCATAATCACTTCATTTAAAAAATGTATTAATTAAGTAAGTCGTACATTCAAAATATATATTCGCATCAAATCTTTATAAAATATTCGGTAATACTAGGTTTGAAACTGATTTGAATTTTGTTTTCTTAATCCAACCTATTGTTAATTATATACTCTTTTGATTACTGAGAATCAGTAAATTTTAAAAACATATTAATATAGTAAGTAGTATAGTAGTATAGTTAAAAAAATAATTCCAATTGAAAGAATATACTAATTTATTCAGACTCATAATAATTTTAAAATATTTAAAAATTTTGTGAAAAATCTGTTGAAATTGGAAAAATTGATAATTATTCGTGATAAACAATAAAATATGTTTCAAATATAAATGACGTTTTTGTTTAATTAAAATAGAAAAAAATTGTAAAAAGTAAGATCAAGCTGTACTGAAAAATTATTTGGATGGAAGCGGTATAAAAGATAATCAAATATTAATTATATTTTCTTATACAAATATACTAAAAGAAAACACGAAAGTCTCAAAAAAAATTCCCTCTAATAATTGCAATTTCCTCAGATTTTCCTCGCGCGAAAACACCCGCAGGTGCAAGAGACGCTCACCTCCACCTCCACTCAACATCTACACAAAATTCTTACATACAACACTATTATACGCGAAAATAAAAATAAAGGATTTCCGCACGCGAGACGGTGAACCCGATCCCGTCTTCTTCCCGCTCACAATATGGCGTTCGGTGCGAGCGGGAAGCGAACGTGTTTTTCAGTTAAATAAAATTAATCTTATCGAGAGAGCCATATTTCTCGACATCACCTCCATAGTTCTTCCCGTGTCCGAGAGCGGGACGTGTAGCGGGAGCTACAGAGAAGCCTTCGTCTCTCTCCGACGCCATTTTCCAAAATGGCGCGCGAAGGGGACGAAAACCGTACGGGGCGACCGCCGCTAATTTTAATTACGCGAGAGGTTCAAACTTTTATTTAAGCGCAGCGACGGGGTGGGTTCCGCAGGGGGTGGGAATGGGGCGGGAAAGATTTATAAATACTTGCAATGTAAGGGAAGAAGAAAAGTTTTGGTTTTATACGTTATGTCTGTGTGAGATCCTCTGGGGTATACACCTATGATGGGATTTATCGGTGTGATTTTTTTGTGAGGGATACGTGTTTTTTTTAATGGAACAACTTTGCGATTTATGTCTTATGTTATTTATATTTAAATAAATATTTTAATATTTAGATTTCTATAATAATAAAAATATGATTGTAATGAAAATTTTTGTTTTGATAATATTTTAATTTAGATATAGATATGTTCGGAATTATAATGCAAAAACGCGAAGTTCAGTGGTGGGGTTGGGGGAGAGGTTGAGACTTTTCTTCGTTGGTTTGGGCTATGGGGTTGTTAAGGGTGGCGCGAATGCCATTTCTGTGTTAATGAATGTTCCCTGGGAACATAAATTATGCACCGAGACGGCTCTAATATTTGCATTTATATGTTTTTCTGCTTTCGCTTCATTCTTTGCCCCTACAATATAAGTATAATATTATACAAAGTTACGGTGTACTTTTGGATTATTATCATATCTCGTTCTATAGTAGGGTCCCCAAAGGAAACTGGATTCGTTCGTGTAACAGAATATATTTGCGTTCCGAATTCTATTGTGTGTTTACTGTGTACGTATTATATTATATTATTGATACTTAAATTATGTTTCTAATACTTTAATAAGTTGTTCATATTAGGATAATAACCTGTACATGAAGGTATTAAAAATTAAGATTTTTAAGATGATAATTTTTCGGAAGGGTGCGATAGATAAGATACATATAATAAGCAACTTATCTATCGTATCAATTTTGAAAGGTTATCATCTTTACAAATCTTAATTTTTACGAATTTCTGAGAGATGATCAACTATATTACTACGATCCATCAATAGTATCGTTTTCCTTATTATAATCAAATATTAACGCAATTTTATACCTCATACAAAAAACCAAATAAATAATTTCAAAATAAAATGCAATAATATTTTATTGAAACATCTGAAGGTACAACTAATCCTCTTTTTACACGGTTACGACATATCACAGTTTGAGAAACAAGATCTAATATATTTTTTTAATTTAATACGGTATAAAAATTAAAAATATATGTTTATATGGCATAATAGAAAGATTCGTTTAAGATCATTACAATGTCATAATTATAGTTATTAAATAAAAAACTTTGATGTGTTTTACATGGTGAAATTTTTTAAAAAGTATATTTGGATGGAATTTATATCCAAATAGTATATAGGCCCGATGTTAATAACATCGGGATGTGTATGTGTTTATTTTAAAGTCGATGCCCGTACCCGATTTGA
>JAOXNN020000029.1:2317764-2328093 GCA_028571205.2 Hydropsyche betteni | reverse complement strand
CGACTTTCGATTTTTTAATTCGAAAACGATCGTAGATCATTTTAAAGTCGCGAGCGTCATTGTGACAGACAGACAGATATCCGCTATTATATATAGGGGATTTCGTGTTATTAGTTTGTTGTTATTTCGGGTGAATGTGTTCGTTTTTTTTTATATAATGAATTTTTTTAAGAGGTTCTCATTTTTTTCAATCGTTCGTGTTCAGTTTTTGAATGTTAATACTGATTATTTGATATATAAAATGGTCGGTATCTATCGTAAATATTTTTTACAGGACTGAGAGGCGACAAATTTTACTTTATCGGTAGATTGTCACAATATTAATTTTTATGAGGCATACTTTATTCGAATGTTGCTAAATATGTTTCAGAAAACGTGTTCAGCTTTGCAAATGTATAAGTTTATTCAATAATTAATATTATATAATACATGTGTTTCAATTTTCAATTTATTTTCAATGCTAGTTCCCGTACTGAATTTAAGTAGCTAAAGTTAAATTAGTTAGCATTACTATTATTATAATATACCGACTATCTAATAAATAATACTGACACCGAAAAATCATTTGTTAAATAACAATAAAAACCACAATAATAATAATAATACCAATACTACTATTACTACTAATAATAATAATGTTTTGAAAAAAGTATAATATTTCATAATTTTTTACTTATAATTACAAAACGATATACAATATTAGTAAAAATTTACGATTGCATGTTTGAAACGTACAAAATCAAAAAAAGTGTAAAATCGATTTTCGGAAGGCACAATAGGTCATGCTCACTGATTACGTTGTACACAGTTAATAGCTTCCTCACGTGTTACGAAGCCTTCAAAACGTTCCTATTTAATTTTTTTTTTGAATTTGCTATCTAGACCAAATCATGAGCTAATTTCCGGAACCTCTTTACGAATCGGATAAGATCAAATTTATAACCAATTTCGAAGCTCGAAACAACCATCTACTTCATTTCCAATCGTAATCGAAAACGATCCAAAAGTATGTGTGAAAGCCTCTAGGGTATTTTTGGAAATAAATTGGAGGATATCTTTACATTATGACATTTGAAGATGGATATTTTTCAGTCATTTCTGCTGAAAGGCAAATTCGAAAGTTTCAGGTTTCTCGTCACGTTCGCCACATTAGCCCGGAAACATATTGCTATGAAATAAAAGCTCGCAGTAACGTTTTATTATTTGTATGAAGAAAATTTTGGAGACCATATAGAAAAGATAAAGTTTAAACTTATTTTTTTTTGTAAATTATTTCATATAAATTTTCAAAATTACGTATATTGAATATTTTTGTAACGTGCAAAATTTTTTCAAACGAATATAAATAAAGAGAATAATTTCACAATATTCAAAACCATATATTATTCAAATACATTACCAATGACTATAATACCTTAAAAAAATACAATCATGAAAATTTTCTTTGGAAAAACCCAAAAAAAATATTAAAACATCACCACGAGCAGTGCAAGCCATCGACGTTACGGGCGGCGAAAAATTAACAATTTTATGACTGTTTAAAATTCACAAGGGGGTCCAGTGTACCCCAACCCGCTCGTATAATGTAAATGTGTGTACGTTCCCTTGCACCCAGAACCAATATCTGTCTTGGAACGAGGTGCAAGCCCCACCCACTGGGACCACCCACTTTCATACTGGCTTTCTTCATACTGGCCGTTTCGAACTACTGTCGTTTGAATTATTCAAGTGAAACTCGCTCAGTGTTATTATATGGGTATTGTCGGCGTTGTGTGAGGGCTATAGATGCAAAATTAACAATGTATAACACCGTCAATATTATCAGTTGCAGTTTATATTGGGTAAATTATATGATAGAGCTTTTTAAATATCACACTATCTTTGAACTTTAAAATTTAATACTTTGAACTATAAAATTTAGTATTTTTAGCTAAGATTTAAAAGAAATGTTAAGTGGGAAGGGGAAGAGGTAAAGAGTATTTTTTTTAAATTTTATTGTGTAAATTATTAATTTTTAAGGTGTAAAACTTCATAAAACCAAATTACATAATTGATATGAGTACAGATAAATTTTATCAAAGTGAATACGATCAAAAATAAAGTACACTTAATTACCTCCCAAATTTTTATGAGTCAACAGTCCTAGAAATATTGATATTTCTAAATATTCAAAATTAATAATATTAATTATGTATTTTGGATCTATCGTTCTCGCAAAGGATTCGAGTGTTATATTTAAGTTTATGTGCTTTGAGTTAAAGTGTATACGTTTCATTGTTTCGGTTTAATTTGGCTTTCGTGTGAACTCTGCCTTATGAGGCTGGTTTGATGTGTGTTTAGCGAGTAGGCAGTTCGAAGGAAAGCAGGAAATTAAAATTGCTCGTATCCTGTGCAACAAGTCGATCATTCGAATTTAAATGCATGAAAAAATAACGAGTGTACATGCATTTAATTGGCAGAACGTTCATATGTTGCCGAGAATTCGATCAATTGAAAATAACCGACACATGATTCGATAAATCGATGTTTTTGCTTTTCAAATACACCAATTGTGTTATCATTAAAATTGTATGGCGTGTGATATTATCAATGGATGATTACGATCACATATTGTTGATCTCAAATGATAAAGCTTTCTATTAGTTATAAACAATGTATGAATGTTATTTGATATGAAGTCAATTTGAAATTTTACATAATTGCCCAACGTTCACGAAAACTATCATAAACGAAATAGACAAATAGGATAATCGCGTGACTTATAATAAGCTCAATCAATTAATCGGGCAATTTTCCACGATTGAACCGTTAAAGAGGGTTGCCGTTCCGGGGCGTCATTAGAGGCCTGTTTTAACAGTGGAAGACAAAGAGGAAGAAAAAAGGCAGAAAATAACACGTAAAGCTCACCATCTAGTAAATATTGAGGAAACGAAAACTTAACGATCGCGTGATGGCTTAAATAACACACAAGAACAACAACAATAACACTTAACCACATCTGATATAATCTAAGTGCTATCTTCGAAAGCTAACCTGAACCGGAACGGTTTGTGAACCGCAATTAGATACAAGATAAAAGTATAAATAAATATTGGCGTGTTCGAAAATTTGAAAGATTTTCAACAGAAGCCAGTTCAAAACGATTGAGATCAAATCTTGTTAATGTACTCTGTATACTTTGATAAAACAACCATAAATCATCAAGAGCTTTACACTTATCGAAGTATAATATAATACTTTCGACATCTAGCATTGAAACAGAAGCAGATACCATCGAAAGTGTCGCACAAAAGAAGATGATGATCCCGAAATGGAAAGGGGTCCTTTTTCGGCAATGGGAAAGGGGCAATATGTGCCCAGATTAAATGTAAACATTTTGCAGATTAAAAACGGGGGATGATGCGTTAAGCGAGTGCATCAGCATAATCATGAATATGAGGGGTGGTTTTGGAAAATATGACAAAACTGCGACTTGTGTCGCTTTGTGCTAGGGGTATTTTTGGGCAATGGATTTGTTGGTTTTTAATTATAAGGTGATTTTTTTCATTTTGAAATAATTTATTGTGGCTGTGTAAATTATTTGAAAATGTGTTTTGATATTTTTAATCGCTTCTATTATATATTGCTGTGGAAAATTTTACAGAAGTAAAAATTCAATTATAACATAACGTATAATACTAGTATATAAACATATTAAATACACGTTAAAGTCTTTTTAAACAGTTCGTAATTAAATTGTTCAAAATAGAAGAACTGATTGTTTTTTTAACATTTTTTTTTACTTTATCACAATATAAAAAAAATATGTACTATGCCACTATGGAAAGATCCGGAACTGGCCAATATACATTAATAATTATTAAATAAAAAAAATTCAATATCTTTTGACGATTTTACATGGCAAAGTTTTTACATTACATATTTTTTCATAAAGGGTATTTGATGGAAGTTCCATCGAAATACAATGACAGAATATATCTCCAATTTTTATATGGTCAACATATATTTTTTTTACACAGTAGTCTCTGGGACGAAGTATCCCCGTATAAAAAGAGACTTAGATATATTTAGAAACTTATCTCATTGAAATCGTATTTAAATATAATCTATTACAAAACCCATCAGAACAAACATACATTTTATAACAGAATCGACCGAGAATCGTTTCCCATGCTTATTCGAACAATGGCGTTCACGATCAATCAAAGCGCAATTACAAAATTACATAAGCAACCATAATCCACAACGGTAACGGCAACAAGAACAACACAACAACAACAACAACACAACAACGTTTCGCAGGCTTGTCTCGGCAATGGACGGACAACGAAATTGGTCAGGCAATTTGCCACTCGAACGGAACACCCAAGAAAAATAATCCTGAAGAACGAATAATCTGTCCCACAAATTGCCAAGCGTATATAAAATGATATTGTGTGAATCAACCTATTCAATTATGGTGTAAATCTATTGAAAAAACACATAAAAAATCGATGGGATCGATAATCATCGTAAGAAGTTTATTTGACGATATTTTTAGGATTATGTATTTCTACAGGGATGAGTATGATAACCTTAGGAATTTGAGCATTATTTTAGTATTTTATATAAGTTGACGATTTTATGTTTCAAGATAAATTATAAATAATTGTTATGAAGACATCTAATTGTTAGTATTGATGGAAATATTAATTATTAAAATTATCTTAATTAAAAAAAATGTTGTTTTTTTTCATTTACTTCTGTTTTTGTTGAAACTGCGAAAAGTATATTTAAATAAAATCACCAGTTATTTTGAAAAAAAAAATTGTTAATGGTTAATTTTCTGTAACATTTTAATGCTTATCTTTTTATTATAAAAAAAAAATATATATAAGCTTTTTTCATAATTGAATATATATACTATCACCATAAAATTACGCGACCACTACTATGGAATTAGACGTCTCAGATTCGATCATTTGAGGGAACGTCACATAAAATTGGCAATTAATTAAATAATGGTTCGATCAAAAAGAAGATCGATACTTTATGATTAGAAGCTTTTTTTAATTATTTTACAATAGAATACAAGATAATGACAAAAAAGCCCTTGATATCCCAAAATTAGAAAAGTCACCCTTCTATGTTATAATGTTTAATTTAATTTTAATTTTTCTATATTCAATTATATAATTTGTTTTATTTATTATCATAATAATAATAATAATACTTTTATTAGTATTATTATTTTTATTGAATAATTTTTAGACCATCAATACACTAATAACAATAGTGCATCGATAAAAGCATTTCCTATTCGATTTAGCTGAATTTCGTTTAAATTGAATAATTAATATTATATAATGTAAACTGAACGAATAATATAAAAATAAAACAAGACCAAATCATTTATAAATAATTATTTTGATTAAATATTTTTATATAATTAAAAAAATAATAATTTGTATTTTATACGCCCGCCTATAATTCTCGAACATCTGGACTATGGGAAACGTTGGATAGGTTTTTTTCTGTTGTTTTTGAGAAAAATAAACGGTCTTATTCACATGTATTGTATGGTATAGTTTAACGAAACTGCCTCGGCAATGTCAATCAAACATCCAAGAGATAATGATCGGGCATTAAAGGCGGAGAATCGCAATTATCTCTGCTCGATCTCGAGTAATGAATACGTGTTTTATTAGAATTAAGGTGGGCGCTTTCGATGTTCTATGATTTTTAATTTCAAAGGTTGTTCGAATTTGATTGATATTTATGTGTTGTGTATGGGAGTTGTTGTTTTTTGAAGTGGTATAAGTTTATTTGAAGTTTTGTATTTGTATGTGTATAAAAATGTTCGAAAACGATAATCGAATCGGGTATTTTTTTATGAATTTTCAACATGTTTATTATGGAAAAATATTGAACAGAATATTCGATTTTTTAGAAATGGACTGTAAATTTGTATTTTAGTCAAATTTGGCTTTTCTGAAATGTGTTTTTAAAATTAAAAATAAATATTAAGCGCAGACATGAAACTAAATGGAAATTAACTCTGTTGATTGGATTTGGATTTCTTAGTTAAATTATTATTATTATAATTAAACTACAACAGAATTATAAACAACCTTGTATGAAAATTAAATAAAAGTGCTTACTAAAGATAACTAATAACTTAATCTTCCTTTAAATTTAGCTTGATGAATGGAAAGTATGTAAAACAAAAAACTCTTCATACCCTTGTACTTCAAAAAAAAGTTTAATTATGAATTTTACAAATGGATTTATTCCAATTTGAAAAAAAAACATTCTTGCAATAAAATTGCACATACAGTTAATCTAATTTTAATAAATTCATGATTCACCGTTGATTTTGAAAATAAAAAAAAAACATCCGTATCAAAACATATACAAATTAATTAATTTTTTTCCGAAAACGGACACACACCGCTAAAAATCCAACTAATATTTTCATAATTCGAATAAACCTTCATTCAATCGTCTATATAAAAAAAAACTCTTCTACGAAACAAAAATTTCAAATTCACGACCCGAAAAAGCGCAAATAATACAAAACTCAAAAACACCCTGCGAAAAAAAAATCAAAAATTGATACGCGCACACTTTTTACGATCGCACCGCGCTACCCGGCCATAACCGAATTGGATATTTTATATGCACGAGTAATAAAAGCGTATAAAACGTACATAGAGCCTCCACAACTATGTTTTAGTGCCACCCATTTAATGCAATTTTGATGGCGCTAACGTCGTTTGAATACAAAACGGTGTTATTTTCGCGCGCTTCGCACACACCCCCCGCCCCTGCCCCGCGTCCATCTCGCTGCCAGGGCTGCCACCCTCAGGGAGTGGGGGGGGGGGTCAAAAAAGGCGCCAAACCGTAAAAATATTCGTCGGGTCGTTAAAAAGCGGCCCGCGAACGCGGAAAACTATCAAATATGCATTGCGGTGGTGGTACGCCTGTAAGGGGAAAAGGTACTAAAATGGGTACGTGTGTGAAATTTTGGGATAGTCTATGTGTTAATAACGTTTGTATTTCTTTAATATGGATTTTATGTTTTTTTATTTAGATTGGAAATGTATTTTATTTTGAAAAATTATTTTTTGGTATTATGATGCGTAGAGTATTGAAAGTATGAAATTATTAATAGAAAAATAGGTTTGAGCATTGAAATGATCGAGAGTTAGTAAAGTTGCCAGAGGAAAGTTACATTTTAATGTTTGGAATAAATGCAAATATATTTTATAAAATGCACGTTTAATGTGTCCCCATACATATATTTTTAGGACATCTGCATTTTCAACAAAATAATTTGATATAATAAATATTTCAATAAGTCGAATTTATAAACTGAATTGAATTTTTTTTCACAATACAATCAAATTCACTTGCATTCGCAAAATCCGTTCAAATTAAATCGAAAACTTTTGAATTCATACTATTTTATGAGTTCCAAATCGCAATTTCCGCTCTGTAACGGAGTTAAAATGCGACACCACTTTGCGTCCGTTTCAAAAGGCAGTAAATACTAAACGAAACGGGCGACGCTTTTTGCCGCACAAAAGCCGGTATTGCGACGGAAAAAATAAAACGGACAAAAAAAGATAACCGCTTTTAAATATGGCGCATGGAGACTTTTTGCCCTCTTCGGAAGTTATCGAGCTTATCTGATGGGAAAGCGGAAAAGCGGCTGCTGCGAATGAATTTTCCCGCTTTCCCATGCTCTTTTTATGCACGAGACATTGGGCGTTTTAATTTTAACGAGTTTTTCGGACGTAATGAGATTTTATTTCGCCCGTTATATTTGTATATTCGTTATATTTATAAATAGAATCGATCGATTTACGAATATAGACTGAAAATATCGAACGAACATTTCAACGGTTCATATTATGAATATTTTATATAAAAATATTTTAAACATCCTCTATATATTTTTCATAATAAATTCGGTTAAAAAATTTAAAAAGTTTAATATAAAATATTAAAAATACAACAATTGGGATCGGACTGAATGCGCACCACGATAATGTCAGCAATATAAATGTGCATACAAATCGTTCGGCGTTAAAGTAGAATTTTCCGATGCACCGACGGAATAAATATAAAATAAATAAGTCTTCACATGTGTGGAAGGAAATGTTGTTCGAATTTATTCATAGAACCGCATAATGAGAAAACGGCGAAAATGCGCATTTTCAGCGCAACTTTATGCGTTTCGATAAGGCGCCGCAACGCCAAACACCCAGAACAACCTGTATAACGATATAATGCAGGAGTCGCCAACATGCATTTAACATCAAAAATTTGTCTTAGAACAAATGTAATGGAGTGTTTTCTATAATTTTGGTTTCTTGTGATTTTTTGATTTGACGAACATTTGCAAGATGATCAGAGAAATAATAATGGAAAATTTATTGGTGGTTTCAGTTGTGTAAAATATTATATTTTTAATAATAAATATTTTGATTGATTGTTATAGATAAGTAGTAAGTATATTGATTAATATATAGATGTGATTTTTATTATAATTTTAATTACTCGGTAAGAAATGTTTTAAATACTTAAATTAAAAATATGTATATTTTCTTTCTTCGCAAAAGAAAGAAAAATTACAGCCATTGATCCCATCAAAAATATTTTATTTTTCAGTGAATTTCATGCAAAATATTTACATATGATGAAGATGATATAAAAATATAAATATTATGATCAAAATAAATAATTGAGTTTATTCAATTATCAAAATTTTACAATTAATACATAGATGAATGATATTTGATAGATTTCTTTTACAAAAATATTTGCCGAGAAATATTTTGTAATTGTAACTGTAAAACTGTAAAATTAATATAATAACTTTTAATAACTGTAATAACTGTAAAATTACTTTTTAATTATTATTTTAACATTAATTGGTCTTCAAATGTTTTGTTTTATTCATAATTTGATACAATATAAACTTGATGTGATTATAATGAACATGAATCATTTATTTCACAAAAACACAACATTTCACGTGAAAATTTTCGATAGTGTCGTGGTATTGATTTTCAAAATTTCTGATATTATTTTGACATAATATAGACTTAATATGTTTAAATGATGATAACTCGAATACTATTCGAAACTTTAATAGAAAAAAGGTTGTCGACCGCCACTATAACTATGGCCGCGACGTCCAAAATTTAGGATTATTGTGGCGCGGATACGTATCTAGGCGGCAATGGAAACGCAAGATGGAAAAAATGTGTCGGGGAAAAAAAGAAAAATGAATGGGGAAAAGGGGTCGGGAAATTCGACGCGGGAAAATTTCGCGCGCGTAATCTGTTCGAACCGGAGAAGAGGCGTTCTAATGTCACCATTATGAAAATGTTCGCCAAAGTTAAGCTGCCTAATCTTGCGGTCTAATCTCGGCGACAGGGGCGCTCAAACTGTGGTACGCGATCGTCGTAATACTCGCCAAGCTTTCACACGTGAATAGGACCCGATTGAATGAAATTCGGCTGAAACGTTCTATGTAATCGAAGTCGAATATTCGAAATTTATTAAATTAATTAATGTCACGAGTCAGGGGTGGGTCTTATAGTGGAGACAAAGCGAAATAATAGTCACGTGTCGACTTATAAATAGCTACAGTTATGTGCCGTCGTGTATACAATGGGCGGTTATTGTCCACCCACTTCACCACCCACCACCCACTTTTCGGTTCGAGAGCGACCGTTAAGCGAAAACAGCGGATTATGGTTGTACTGGGATGGGATAGATGCATATCGTGCGCTTTCAGGATTACTTCTGGATTTTCTCTGAAGGAATATCAACATGTATTTTTTTGAATAGCCATCATAATTTAGATGACGGTCGAATTTTTTCATTTTATTTTCTTGATCTTCTCGAACTTTATAATATAATATGAAGAATTTTAATCTATTGAATGTTTGAAATTTGAATATTATATTTTAGAAACACGAAAAAATATTTCTATAATATATTATACTAGTATGTAGGCCCTTTGTTAATAACATCGGATATGAAAAAAAAATCATCATCATCATCATCAAAAGTCGCGGTTCGGGTCGTTCATTTGAAAAAAGAAAAAAAAATCATCATCGCCATCATCATCATCATTATCATCATCATCATCAAAAGTTGCGATTCGGGTCGTTCATTTGAAAAAAGGAAAAAAAAATCATCATCATCATCACCATCATTATCATCAAAAGTCGCAGTTCGGGTCGTTCATTTGAAAATATATCCCCTATATATAATAGCGGATATCTGTCTGTCTGTCTGTCTGTCTGTCTGTCTGTGTGTGTATGTGTCACA
>JAOXNN020000029.1:2298299-2317163 GCA_028571205.2 Hydropsyche betteni | reverse complement strand
GTTTTCACATTTTATCGTTTTCCGTTTCTTAACAAAACCGCAGCCGATGTTATTAACATCGGGCCTATATACTAGTTGTATAATAATAGTCAATTGACTCATTTTTTTAACGAAACTCAAATTCATATTTCTAATTATTTATTTAATCTAATCATACAAAATATTTTCCATGATTTTCGATTGCTTTTTTCCATCTATTTGTTATATCTGTTGTTCTTTCATCTATTTTTTTTATATTCTTCTGTAAGTAACGTCTGTGTCATTATTAAAGGTGACACGTAAAAAAAATTCTATGCAAAACGAAGATAAAGATCTTTCACAATACACTAAATATTCGGATACTTCTTTCTTAAAATTAGCCAAAAGACTAAATGAAACTAACCTAAAACCATTTTTTCCAAAAATACGTGAATATATTTGAATTCCCCTAAATATAATATGCAGAAAATGATGACAGTAATCCCCTCTATAACGTCAAGATAGGTTTGATGTTATAGGGGGAAATTTATGAAATCAATAAATGAAATATTTTCAATTTTTTTTTGGATATTTTACGAGTTAATTGTTTTTTTTTTAAATACATTTGAAAAAAATTGAATTTAAATTCATTTGAAAAAAATGACGTTATAAGGGAGACGCCGCAGTTATAGGGGGGATTACTGTACATATAAAACTAATTTAAAAAATATAAATATTTATTATTAAAATATACAAAAAAAAAATCAAAAACTTTCAACGGTACCAAAAAAATACCATCTCACAATCTATTGTATGTACATATTCCAATGATGAATCATTGAAACAACACGACAACACAAAAAAACTCAAGAACACGAGTCCCTCCATCAACTTCGCCTCCATCATAAAGAAGCACCGTTCGAAAATAATTGTTAACCCCCAAAGTGCCGGAGGCGTGCTCGTTGCGGTGCTCAGGGCGCCGAAAATAGGCGTCATAACTCAGCGGATCACGCAAACGTATTAACGCGCGGCCAAAGAAAACACACTTAGCACGTGCCCCCCGCTTAACCCTTTAAACGTGAGCTACAAGCCTAATGGGCCTGCGGTTAGCCTGTAGGCTAATAAAGTCGCTAGACTCGAGCTTTTTATCGATTTTTTAATTTTTTGTATGTGTTGATCGGATTTAAGTTATTTTTGTGTTGATTGATGGATGTATTTGAGTTATAGATTTTTTTTTAATATTCGTGTTGATATAAAAGATTGATGGTTATTTGAGGGGCTTGACAGTAAATAGTGCTAAGTGACATTTGTCACTTTTGAAGATATTAAGGAAAACAGTTTACATAACTCGACATAGCACTGTCATATTTTGAAAAAATGTGGAATTATTTATTAATTTGTGTAATAAAATTACTAATTTTTGTAGTAAATAAAACAAACTCAATTTTATAATTTTGGTGCTTAACACTATTTACTGCCGAGCCCCTCATTTTTAATATATATGTCGTTTTGATTATATTTAAAAAACAAAAAATAGATCCATTATTATTATACGTGGTTGCAGTAAAAGAAATAAAACTGTTAAAAAGTCAAATAGTAAACTGATTCTTTAAAAATCATTTGAGACATACAAAAAGTATATTATACACGTATAGTCATATTAATTTGCTAATATACCAAAATATAGTACAATTTTGAAAAAAATATTTGAATCGACGTGTAATATACATAAAAAATATATAATTACATTCATTTACGAGCATATCAAAATACAGTTTAATTTTGAATCGATTATCACTTGAAAATTAACAAAATATAAATATGATTATTAATAAATAATTGCATTTGCTCGATGTATAAAAAAATAATATCTAAACATAATAAATCAAACTGGCAACACCTGCGCATATAATATTATATTATATTCTACCCGGATTTTGTAAAGTCATTTGACAAGCACTTCTAAGTGTGCTCATAACTTAATCAGATTTCAAATTTTAATAGTTTTATTTATATAGGAATGAAATATTTTAAAAAGTGTTATTAATTTAAAAATTTATATAATATATTACAATTAAACACGTTTCTGAAGAATGCCTGACGATCAAAAAATGGGATTCAGCTTCTCAAAATGCAAACGCAGAAATGCTATCGACGAAAGGTAAAACATATTTATATATTTTTATGTCAATTTGATTAAATTTTAATCGATAATTTTATAAAATATTTAAATAAAATATTGGAATGTAACAATAATATTCTATCGCAATATTATCAAGCAATATATTGTTGCATATAATTTTTAAATACATATATAAATTCTATCATAAAAAAATCATCGTCATCAAAATCTCACAACTTTCTAGTCACGCATTCTCACGTATCATAACTTCATAGAGAGCCGCGAGTTAAGTGAGCGATAACCGAACGAGACACACTCTAAACGTGTTAGTTAAACGTCAGTTAAAGTTAGTTAACTCGTCGCCCTTTAGTTTAACGCGTCGGTTAGTTAACCAGTTAACCGACTGAGCGCCGCGCGTCATACTTATGTCATGTGTTGAAATATTGCCAGAGAACCCGCTCGCGCTTATCTCAGATGATTTACCGAGGTTCATGGCCGTGATTTATGGCGTGTTTTGTATATGTAAATGGACCGTTATGGTTTTTGTTTTGAGCTCGTCTGATGGGTGTTGAGCGGTGGCTTTTTTCTTCGTATAAATAGAATGTTTTGAATTTTTTTAAAATCACATTCTAATATAAACTACAAACTTCTTTCGATCAAAAAAAAAAGTCTCCATACAAAATAAAACAGCTCGAAAAATCAATTTCAACAAAAATCAAAACTAATCGGTACCGTTGGCGTGTTGGGGCCAACAACTCGAACCGCAAATTAAAACGACGGAAGAAACGGTCCTTTCAGCGATTTCCCCGCAGAAGGGGCGTCGCGTCCCACGGTTTGGGCGTCCGTGGGATTAGCGAGAGAGCACGCGATCCGTTCGACGGATAGGTGCCCGCCCCGCGTTTGACGGGTTAATATTAACCGACGGGCTTAAAAGGTTAAGCCAACTTACACTTATAATACTGTACGATTGTACGTGTGTAATGCGAAACGGAGAAAGTGTGTGTCGGATGGGGTTTCTTTGTGGGAGGATACGTCTTGAGTTCTGACGGTGAAGGGTTAATTTTTTTTGTACATGGTGATTCTTTTTATTAATAAAAATATAAGGTCATATGTAGACTATATAATGTTTGGTATGATAAAAAAGTATAGTTTTCACACTTTAGATTCAATAAATCAAGAAGAATTCATAGTATAATAGAATTCATTTCATTGATAACTATGATAACGGTTTAAATATTTTCCTATAGTTGAATTGAAAATGTAAAATGTTGAATTTGAAACGTCAAAAGTTGAATTCGAAGTGTAAAACGTTGAATTTGGGGGGCGAAAACTGTATTTTTATACTATAGATGTTTCTGTGTAATGGAAATAAGGAAATTTTCAAGAATACGAATATTATCCTTTGTCAAATAGTCATTAGTGACGATTAATTTAATCAAAGCTTTTTGATTTTTTGCAAATTTTGTCTTTTCTGTTCAATTTATTTAAATATAATGCATAAGTTTAAGTAACACTTTATGCGGTAAAATAAATATACCTATGTACCATTAATATGATAATGGTATAATTTGACAAAGGATTTGGCATTTTTTTTCTACAATAGACCTAACATACTTTTGCACATAATGATGATGATCAAATACTTACATATCATTAGATGCACTGATTTTAACTGATTACCGAAATTGAGCTAGAAGCGAAGCAATCAACACATATATATGATCATGCATTATTGATCTAACTTTATGACCATTTAGTATACACATTTCTTGAATCTCTTTTAACATCAATCACACATAATTTTTGAATTTTTTTCAACTTTCAGTAGACATTTACATATTTTCATATAAAAAAACTTCAACTATACTACAATATGAAAAAAATCAAAACACATTCAAAAGCATCGAATCCGAGCACCAAAAAATTCCGTATAATCTCTCTAAACCCCATCCCTATCGCATCACCATCAATTAATCACCACCATCGGAAGGCTGTTGAGCGGGCACGTCATAACGTTATGCGATGTTTGGGAAACATTATGTCACTTGTGCCGGTAATAAATGCTCGTGCGGCACGCGCCGATAGTATCGCGTGTCAGAATTATGATAATGGTCGCGTGCCGGGGAATCCCCGTCGTACGTGTTTACATATACGAAATAAATTATTTTTTTAATACACGATGTTGTATGGGATGTGCTCGGTGCGGGGGGCTAAGGTCCGAAATCGGTCTTTTCGGATTTCGGCCGAAATTCGAGGTTTTTAATCAAAATTTTGCTATGATCTTCAATTGGGACTCGTTGGAATGCGCGGTCTTTTTTGCTCTCGGATAGTTGTGTTTGATGAAATATTACAAATTATAACATATTTAAGTAAATAAATCTCTTAAGAATAATTATATAAAAAAAAAGAATCTATGTTGCTATTGTAAGTTTTGAGTATTAACGAAATAAGCTAAAATTTTTAGGTAAGTCGTAAAAAAAAAATGGCAGGATATAAGTTTCGTAATTAAAAAGTCTGAATAATATGATCGATTTCTTAATTTTCATTAATCCATATTCTTATAATAATATAAATTATAAAATAATACGAATAATCCAATTATTCAATAGTGCTAAATTGAAAAAAAAAAAACAATCTTACATTTGAATGTAATCCAAAAGCTTTTTGAATATTAATTTTGAGTCATTTTTTCAAATTAATGAAATGGTTGTGAATTTTGGTTCTGCGCTTCTTGCACATAGTGAAATATATAATACGAGATGATAATAAACAAGAGATGATAATCGCGTATCTAATGGGGCATATGGTAGGCGGGAGGATGTTAAACGGAGTCGAATGATCGCGTTAACTCCATATTATCGATGTTTAGTTTATCATTTTTTTTTTGGTTCAATTCGATAGCTAAACACGCTATTTTTATGCTATTTAATTTTACAAAATTGTCTTATACATATTTTTAACAGAATCTATCAATTATGTTAATCTTCGTATTATACACGATTCAACTTGTCAGTACCTACTAAAAAACTATGTAATTTTTAAAAAATTTGGTGAAAGAGGGAGCCCGATAAAGTTTCTGGCTCTAAACCTGATTTCAGGATGTGTGGACCATGGAAACATAACAGCAATGATGTGATTTTTTCTTAAAAAGTCATTTAAAAAAATATTTACTTTTAAATTCTATTAACATCCATTCAAAAGCAATTTTTTCCAATATCATTAAAACTTCATACATTTTTTCACCAAAAATCAAAATATCAACACAAACTATCCATCCAAGTACTAACCGTCCCAAATATAGCTCAACGAATCCTCAAAAAAACGCCTCAGTTCAAAAAAATCACATGAAATAAATCGACGACGATCGACCATGTGGAGCAATTCGGCGCGTGCCAGACACTCGACACGTGTAAAGGCGACACGTGTCCCGGTTATTATTTATCGCGTACCGTGTTTTGTTTGCGGCGTTTTGATATATGGCGCACTCTGCGCGCCACGGTCGCCATTATGTTAATATTATATTCGAGACGGGAACATTTCGCCGAATTAGGGTCAATTTATCGTGTGTTGTGTCCTCGTGTAGGGTTGCTGTGGATTTATGCGAATTTTGCGTATCGATTTCGGGTTGGTGATTAGTTCGTGTTTGATGAATTTTTGGCAGTTTATTTAGGAAAATTTCGTGATGATGGTTTAACATATAATGTAAAGTGGAGTTGAATATTTTGATTCGATGTAAATTATTCGAAAAAATATTGTATTTAAGAGTTTGTTCAATTAATTTAAATATTGGTATTGTGAATAGTATAGCAGTAATAGTATAATTGTGAATAGTACTGCTGTAATATTGTAGTTTTGGGTAGTGTTGTGATACACTTTTTACACTTCAAATTCAAGTTTTTAAATTTGAAATTCAACATAAAAAAAAAGTTTTTTGCATTAAAGCTATCGAATTGTGCATTTAGAATTTATGTAGGCATTGTGCATTGTGCATTTGTGTAGGCGTTTTTTTTAAATAAAATTTTAACGATCCATGAACATCATCATATAAGTTTATTTTATAAAAATGTGATATTCTATTACATGTATGAACTCTTTTTCAAAGATTGTTTCTGAAACGATTCTTCATAAGTAATAATTGTATTTAAATATATTTTTAATCATTACTTGAATATATTTCATAGATATATTTGATTCTATAAATACAAAATTTGAGATTTCATTGAAACAGTATGGATAATTTTTACTACTACCCAATACGCGGCGCTGCAAACCAAAAAAAAAATTGAAAATGCCCATATGATTTTCACCGAAATTATTATTTACATCGAAAAATAAATTATTATTTCAAATTCCTAATAGTATCAATAATTTTAAAATAATTACAATATTAACAAAATCTCCAATGTCGAATATATTGAAAAATAGGAAATAAATCTAATCAATTTTTTCATCATCACAACCCATCGAAGAACTATTTTCAAAACCGTCATCCAAACATAGACCCACTCGCACGACAGATAAACACATCACCGACCCGAAACACGCATCGCACACACGCCAATTCGTACGTTACTTCGCAATTTCGCCATTTTCTCGCATAAAACAGAACGAAAGCCATTTAAGCGGGGGCGGATAAAGCGACGAGGGACGGGGGGGGGAGGGATGGGAGGGTTGATGGGAATAATGCGTGGATATTTATTTTGTGTATTGCTTTTGTCAGCAAATACAATTTCATCACGCCCACTTCACCTTTGTTCGCCTCTGTGTGCCGTAACGCGACGAACTGTGTGTGTTTTATTATGTGTATGTGTGTTTTGGTTATTGTGAAAGTGGAATGAATTGCGAATTTTGAAAAAATGAGGTTTTAGGTGTGTTTTTTTTGATTAATTTTGAAAATCGAAGTAATGAGGGTTGTTGAAAATTTCGATTTTGAACGATTCTGATATGGTGATTTCTTGATTTATATGTTTTTTATTATCGTGGTTTTTTATTATTATTTTAAATATAATATTGAAAAAAATATATTTAAATATATGTTAGAAGGTCATTTATCTTATAAATAGAATAATATCATAATATAATCATACAAAAATCACCAAAAAGTGTGGTCATATAAAGTGTGATATCAAATATTATTCACATATTTATAGATGTTTCAATGTATGTGTTTCTAGTAAAAAGTATATTTTATATTATAAAAATTATAGCTAGTGAATATGTAGTTTATTTAACAATAGATTATAAATGAAAACTATTCAATATGAGATAGTTTTTATTAATTTATTTGTAAAAAGAAGTTCTAAATAATTATTTATAAAATATACTATCAATGAGAGTATATAAACACTCAAAAATGATAAAATTTTAATTATTTTCAAAAACGTTAAATATATAAAGCAAATTATTATAATAAAATAACTTGTTATATATAATTTTGCATCTCTAATAAAAAAAATTGAAGCACTCTTCAAATTTCGTAAACATACACGAAAAAAAATAATAATACCGAAACAGTTCCAAAACGCACGCACGCCAAAGTCCAATTATCTCGCGACGAAATAAACGTGACTTACTCCGCTTTCAAAATAAACAAAACATATGTATATGCGAATGTATGTATGTGTTGGAGGGCTCGAAGGGCGTAGAATGCCACCCCCTAAATTGAGATGCGAAAATGATGTCATTTGAATATGTCAATATTACAATGCGGAGAGGGCGCGAAATTACTGCACGGGCCCGGATCGAAAGTATGGCTTTTGTGTTTTTTATTTGACATGTCGATTAATTATTTATTTGATTTTCGAGTATTTTTTTACATTATTAGATCGAGATAGTGATTTGAGAGTATCGTGTCAATGTTCGTACTGAAATATGATTTTATTTAATATATGTATTTTTAATTTGTTCTATTCTAATCAGAGTTTTTATTTTTTAATAATAAATATAAAATTGCTCATTTATAGAATATTCAAAAAATAATCTATCAATCGATAAAGTATATAATTTACATCAAAATTGTACATAGATACATAAAAGCATTCAACGATTTCCAAACTTTGAAACAAATTTTTATTAAAGAAATTTTGAAAAATCAAATAAAAAATCAACACAAACCCTTAAAAATACTTTTAAGTATTAAAAAAATACAAAAATAAAATCTTAAAAATATTTTTAATAACAAAAAATCGAAACAAACGAGCGCAACTTTCAAGCGGCGCGAATTCGCTAATGGCTCGCGGAGGCGCACCGCTCCCGGGAGGCATTTATTTGTCACAGAAACGGTTATCAAATATTCAAAGCCTCCATGCTGTATCCCTTTTCGGTAACCTGGAGGACACGTTTCGGTGCTGAAAAGGACGAAACGTTTGCGAATCGCTGAAGGGAGACGTGTACCGTGTGTACGCAGTCTCGTCGCTCGTTGTTGTCTGTCGAACCGGATTAAATGAGCAAATATTTGCGTATAACGAACAAACGACAGCTTTTTTCGTATATAAGGCTTTCGAGGTGTGCGTGTGTTTGTTTAGTGATGTGTCTTGTGTAAAATGGTGTGAAATTTCGCGCCGGAGCGTTGATGAGTTTTCGAGATATGCTTCAGTTTTTGATGTGAAAAAAATCTTCTTTTTGCTATATTTTTCTTGTTGAATGTATATTAGCTTTCACTGATGATCAAATTTAAGTAAAAAATGGTATAAACTATACTTTAATGTGCTTATTTTGGTCTGATATCATTTTGAATTTCAAAAAGGCCATTGTAATGAAAATTCTATTTAATAAATTATGATGATTTGTGATGTTTATATTCAAAAAATTATATGTCAATCGTATTTTAAACGTAATCGAAATGAAATTGTTAGAAAATTTCAAACATTTCAAACGAAAACAGACTGAACAATGATTGAAAACGAATCAATTTGCAAAACTACACCGTACATTACACCCATACATCAAACTTCCTTCAGCAAAGTTATTTCGGGGGTAGTTTTTGACCCTCGTCGACCTTGAATCCTCAGGAGCGAAGACCCTCAATCCTGAACCCGAATTCGGGACTATGTTGAATATATGGCACTATACGATTGTGAAAGTAGCACATAATCAAAAGTCGCAACGTTTACTTACGAAAATTTGAATAATTTATATTTCGAACATTTTAATTAGCACGTTATAGAATTAACGATTAAAGATCGATGATATTATTATTATCATTTTTATTATTATTGAGATTTATATTATTATTATAAATAAAATTAATATTATTAGTTAGTTCAGTTGATCGATCGAAATCATTAATTAGAAAAATATCTTAAATTTTTTTAACAAAACAAAAAATTGAGCGTTTTCCTCCTACAGTCCCTGAACTACAAGTACCATATAGGTCCATATGAGCAACATGGGATGGGTATGAGGGGGATTGTGTCGAAGATGGTTAAAAGTGTCTCTTATTTACATCGATGTCCGACGACCCGTGTAATAAACACATGGGGCGAACACGAGCTCACATCTGAGCGTGAAAAATTGTCCACATGTTCGCTTTTTGTCATGGTATATAGATTTTATAAATGTACCTTCCATTATATTCGGATGTTTGTAAATGTGCGAAATTGTGAGCACTTCAAATTTTCCGCTGCACGCCCCCGCTTCGTTGCATTTCTGATACATTATGGTGGAAAAATTGATTGATTGAGTGGAGTTTATGGGAAATTTCGTGAACATGTGAAAATATTTATTTTTAAGTAAATTTTTATATTTACTTTTAACTTTTATATATTTTATTTCCACTTTGTGAATACATTTAAAAACCATTTAAAAATTTACGTATTAATTAATTTATTTATATAGAAAAAAAATGTTGATTCAATTAATTATACCGTCGCAATTTCAATATGCGTTAACTCTTTATACAGACCCCTATAAAGTCACACTCGTACAATATTTTTTATCGATGACGTAATCAAATTTCGAAGGGTCGTTAGGGTGTCTAATGCAGTAATTCGTCGAGCCCATGGGACACCTACTAGTACCTAAAATCCACTATTTACTACACAATTGTAGCGTAGAACTTGTAGCATGACTGCAACGTCCCTTCGGAATATTGCGACAAATTATTCAAATGTTTAAATTGCTCGACTGAATCAAATCTTTCAATTAATTTTGACGAGTGAATATTTCCGGGTGTGCTAAAAAATGAATGCAAGGGACAGGCCGAATTGACTAGTGATTTTTTTTTTGTCGTACGTTTATTTGATTTAGTGTGAAAATAGGGGCAATTATTTGACTCTCAAATATCTCCATTGATTTTGTTAAAGTTTATTGTTATAAATTTGAATTTTTATCTCATTTTAACAGTATGATACATTATTGACATAATTTCATCAATTAAATCTAATGTATTGAAACAATTTTGTAAGTTTAGGTTTATCATTTCATATATTATATATAGTCACTATAGTTTTCACACTTGAATTTAAAGGTTTTACATATCAAATTCAACGTCTTACACTTAAAATTAAACAAATCATCGAGAAATCATAGTAATGAACTTCACTAGTTGCCATAACAACGGTCTTAATAATGAATACTTTCTTATTGTTGAATTTGAAGTGAAAAAATTATAGGAAACTACGAACATTATTACACACTAGTATAAAGGCCCGATGTTAATAACATCTGCTGTGGTTTTGTTAAGAAACGGAAACGATAAAATGTGAAAATTTGAACTCGAAATGTGTACCCGATTTGAATATTTAATATTTAATCAATAAAACCATTATCATCATCATTGTCGTCGTCGTTGTCATCAACATCAAAAAAAAATAAAAAAAAATCGTGAGCGTCATCGACACAGATACACAGACAGATAGACGAATACACAGAAATCCGTTATTATATATAGGGGATACCTACATACACCACAACAATTTTGAATTTTATGTACAAAAAAAAAGTTTGAATACTTAAAATCGTCTGATATCAAACGATTTCAAGCCAAAATTCATTTACAAATCTTTGCACACAACTTCAATAACCAACAAACCAAATAAAAACCAACATATAAAATTGAAAATATTTCGAAAACAATACATTTATCAACGCCCACGTACAAATTTATACATTTATTATTTTAACGCCCTTTTACACGTGTACACCGGCGACAAGTGGCTCCACAACGGGGGGCCGCGCACCCCCCCACCTGAAAAACCCCTAAAACACTCGCCCACCCTCTCCGACCCTCCCACATCGACGGGGGCTGAAAAAAATCCAAATTGAATCATGCGGCGGGGGAATTGCGCTATTATGTTATTAAACAGCGCGGGGCACGACCCCAACGAGGCGACACCGAATACACAGGGGCGGGTTTAGAGGGGCGGCGGGGGGCGGAAAATAAAATATGTCTAAAAAGAGAAAATGAAATTTCGACGTGGGATAAAGCGAACGGTGGGGTTTTATGAGGCGTTGACGTTTCCATTCGGTGACTTGTCGGATTCGGTGCGGTATCAGGTTTTTTTTAAATATTGTTGATTTAATATGAATAATGTATTTGAAATATATAAAAATATTGTATTTTGAATAATTTTTAAACGTGTATTCAATCTATGTATATCTACTATTTTTGATTATTTGATACTAGCAAAATTTGTAAATATAACATAAAACCCCATGGTAGTATATTCATTGGTTCCTAAGACAACAATAAATGATGAAGTCATGATTTTTAGCACCATCTGTGAAAAGTTTTTTAATTCCAAATTTGATCAATCCGAATAATTGAGGTCCAGATAATAGAGGTTCTACTGTACAATAATTTTAATCTTTCATTCAAAAACCTTAATCATAATCATATAAATTCAAGATAAAAGCTTTCTCAATACCATCAAAACTTAAATGTTCAAAAAGTCACTTGAAAAATATTTTTATAATAAAAACAATTTCCAATTACTGATTTATGATTAACAGTATACAATCACATCCATTTACTGAACGAAATATTAATCGATTACCTTCGACAATCAACGAAAGTTCATCCGTCGATCAATCAATGCAAAATTATATCAAAAAACAAATATTGAAAATCTACATATAATAATATATTATTCGCAAAACGCTCAAGTCTAGCGCTTCTAACACTTTACGAAACGCAGAATAATTAATAGCGCATTCGGAGTGTGTTTCACTGTTTTATTATTTGCACGTCGCACCACTTCAGAAAGGGGTGACAACGCGGCTTAAGCTCGCACATAAATATATTCATACACACATATAGAAGCGAACAAACACACAGGCTCAATTTATGACGTCATCTCGAAACCTTATTGTCATACTCGTATATCGTTTTAATGCCTCGCTCGCGAATTTCCATACATTTTACATATATAATACATAGACGGAGCTTAACTACTCCGAAACGATATAAATTCAAGCCAGCGCCCCCTCGAAAACATCCCTTAACTCATTCGTATCGAATCAATAACTTTTCAACGAAAATTCATCTCTATTCATTATATATTTAAAGATTACGTTTGTGTATTGTGTATGATGTCGTTTACGTCGTTTTAGCTACGCAAATCGAAATTCAGGGTAAGATTAAAATATTATGCGCGTTAAGTAAATATTCGTCTGAATATTTGTCGCGCTACATAATAACACAATTGCTCGTGGGGTTCGTTTGAGGGTTTCGGGGGGTGTTAAAATGCGGGGGTGAGGTTTATACGTTTCGAAAAGGTAGGTAGGAGGTAAACCGGGCGGTTGAATAAATTAATTAAAATCGAGAATTAAATTCTCGAGTGTTGAGAAGCGCTCGCGCGTGTTTCGTCGGTACAAAGTCGCTTTCGTTTTCGGCGGGTTGTCAAACTTTGAATGCGCGTGTTTATGATCGTTTAATTAATTAACTTGTTAATTTTCGCTTTGAATACATCGAAAATGCTAAAGGTATTTGATCTTCAGGTAAAGGTTGTTGAACTCACTTTAATCGTCATATAAAATGTTTAGTAGATAGAAAAAATTACTTCATGGATAAAGATATTACCTAACTGAGAAAAAACACGAGAAAGCTGATTTTCGGTATGAAGCTTTATATTGTGATTTTTAAACAAAATTTAAAGAGTTTGTATCGATAAAAGGTTGACAAAATTTTACGGGGGTCAAAAGTCAAAAAGTCAGAAAATTTTCTATAAAAATATGTTATATTATTCATTCACAATAGTAACAGTTTTGGAAATAATTTGATTTACAAAATTGATACTATTTTTCATGTATGTAGAGAATACAAAAAAATTAAAAAAAAATGTTTTTAATTCGTAAACAAAATATCTTATTATAAAATAAATAATCCGGTTATAAACCATTTAATCAGTGTTGTGAAATGTCTACTTGCGATTTTTTATCTATCACGTGCTTAAAAAATCACTCGAAAATTCGATTTCAAGAAATTTTTGTGTACCTACTAAGAATATATTAGATAAAAAATGATACTCAGAACAATCGAATATGATTAGAAAGGCATAATAAACCAACACACGAGATATGAATGAAAAAAACTCACACTCACCATATAATCGCATAAAATTATAACAAATTCATATAAAAAAACATCACACATGTCCATAACGAAACGGCACCTGTTCCCCGAATTTCACGCTACAATTTTTTAATCCCCTTCGATTTGCATTGTTAACCCCTTCGGCAAGTGCAAAATTAATACATTATACGCATTATTTTATCATGCTCGCATATTCGGACACCACCCCTAACGCGAGTAGTCAATCGACGGCGTATTATAATAATAAAATGCTCATATCGTCGTAGTGAAGTGACGGAGCGAAACAGGGGCGGGGTGCTTTTTTGCACGATTGTATATTTGTTGAGCGATTTTAATATGTTTGACACGCGCATAATGGATATGTCGCCTTGTGCAATCTCTCTGGAGGATAAAAGCTGTAATCTGTTACGCCCCCGTTCTTCTATTATAATATGAATGTGAGTATGAAATGAGGGTAGTTGGGGTTTTCGATTTGGATGTTTTTTTTTTGTATTTTTGAAATTGGAAATTATATTTTTTGTAATTAATTGATGATTGGAAAATGTACTCATTTGAGTTGAATCGAAGATTTTCTGATGACTTTTTTTTACAAAATGTAATGAAATATTACTGTTCTATAATTTGCCTTATAGAACTTCGATTTTTATTAAAGTTAAGCAACTTTTGATACAATTTATATTTGGATAATAATAATAATAATAATAGATTTTATTTATTTGATTAATGTAACTTATTTGATAATGGATATGTTTTATATTTTTGAATGTAACCATTTTCTGATATATAGAAATTACATACATATATATTTTAAATAATAATTATTAAATTTTAAGCTCTATCGGATACATAATACACGTCGATTTTTAAATCTAAGTAACAAAAGACGTGGTCATTAGATGGATGTGTCTATACATCGTGTTAATAATAGACTAAAATCAATTACTTTTTCATTAATATATAAGAAAAAAAATCAATAACATCAGAAAATTTTCACCCTTAAATTGACATAAACTGTAGTTACATACGATGATTATAATTACTGACACACAAAATGATCGAATAACTTACACAGTTTGACATCTACAGATCGTAAACTACAATTACTCGCTGCCGTTTATCTTATGTCATATTTTCGTTGGCGTTTAAGCAATTATGACAAAGAAACACTTAAACGCACATAAATACATCCGAACTCAGTTTGCGAACGCACATGTCGGTACTTATACAACGCGTGACGGTATGCTTGTACAGCCTTTAATATGGTATATGGCAAACGAGCCTACACCTGGTATTATGGTACATGCGTGGACTAAGTACTTGCTTTATAGTCAGCGTTTAATTTGATCGCGAACAAACAAACGAGGAAATGCGAATTTGGCTGTGTTTGCATTATAGTGCGTTGTTTGAATAGTGTGTGATGAAAAAATAGATTTTTTCATGAAGTGAAATTAGATTTTTTGTATGTGGATGATTCAGTTTAATTACTGGTCTGTTTATGTCCACATATATATTTTTTTATGTTAAAATAAAAAAAAATGATCATTTGTTGATTCCAACATAAAATATTTCATTTGTATACAAAAAATTGTATCCCAACACTAAATAAAATAAAAATCGCCCAAGCAACAAGTACTTTACTTCTCTATTGTGAATCCTTATCGAACATGATCCGTGTATTATTTATGAGTATCACACATACACGGGGGTTGAATGTTTTACACAATGGGGTGAATTTTGAGAGGGTGTGTTTCTAAAGTAAGTGTCAGGTGCGAGTGTCGCTTCGCAATAATGCGATTTATTTTCAAATATAATATGATATATAAAAGCCCGTTCGTATTTCGGCACCCGCAAAATTGACAATGAGGGTGCAAAATTGCAGTATTAAAACACATTATTTCAAAATATTTTATTGTCTATGAACAAAGAGGGTATTTAAACTATATATTTGAATAATAATATCATCGGAACTCAAATTCTGTTTTATGTATGAACCAATTATTAAATTTCATGTCTTTGAAGATGCATCGCTGCTAATTTGAAACTTAACTCTTTACACATGTTTCATTTTACATATGAAATTATATGTGAATTATCAAAGTGTGGACCGCACCGTGAAATTGCACCGAGAACAATAAATTGCATTGAAAAGGTCCTATTCATATCAAAAAGATGAGCCGTTTGTGATTTGCGATTTTTAATCAGATTTTTCGTGCGCTAATAAATTCTTTTTTTTTCCAGAAAAGTATCATCTGATAGTTGGGATTCAGTTTGCAATGAAGACACTTATTTCGGAGAAGGTCGATATGAATTATTGGCTGATCAAATCGTAGAGTTGGCTGATAAGATCAACGAAGAGTATGAGAAGTTCGACGAGTTTGACATGCATACATACTATAAAAGGCCACCTAAAGTGTAAAAATCAAAATTATTAACCGAAAATATATTTTATACAAATGAAACTTGTTTTGAAAGTGGTATAAGTCTATTAATAGTCTATTTATAGAAAAAACTAATAAAATTATGATTGTTACAAATTAAACTTATTCCACTTAAAACGAAACATTCCTGCCTTAACATTATTAAAATTACACTATCCATAATGTGATTTTGAATATAAAAAGACAAATCTATAAGGTATCCAACTAAAAGGTATTTGATCGAAAAATTCAACAAAAAATATTGATAAATTTTAAATTGCAAAGATAACACAAATTGTATTGAAGCGTACACCGCATTATTTTTTTGACGATCGCTATAAAACAATAATTTTTATCTTTTTTCATCCTACCCACTTACACCTTGACAATAAAAATAATTAATCTTGTCGAAATAATTGTTGAAATTTAAAAAAAATCACAACACAATCGAGATTCATTTATTTTTCGACAGCGCAGGCCACTAACGTTTCTTTAAACTAAAAATGTCTTTGAACGACATCAAGTGTGTTATTTATATTTAAAAAATCATCACACACAAACAATATTATATTTCAAAACACATTCAATCGAAAAATATCACACGAAAAAAAAAAATCTTATCAATTCCAATAAATAATAATTATTTTTAAATTCCAGCGAACGCAAAGAGAAGTGCACCACGAATTTATCAACGGGAAAATGCTCCTGCAAGAACATTTGTCGCAAAAAGCGGTTTTTGTGCACGGTTTGCTTGGCCCCTCTGTACTCATTGTCCTATTTATCCTGTGCGATTTGCAGAAGAGGATTCCACAGGGCTTGTATGACCTCTCCCGAAAGGAACACCCATGGAAGTCCTTGGATATGTGCCGGCTGCCAGGACGACAACTCGGAAGAAGTCCACTCCACGACGGATCCTTGGTAGTTGCTTGCTGGATGGCGGGAAATTTGTATTTTGATTCGATTAGAAGGGTGGGGTTCAATAATTTTGTTTTTGGTATTTTTATGGGGTTCGAATGATGGTTTTTTTTTTTGAACCATTAATGGTATGTTCTATATAAATAAATATGAAGTGTTTGCAAATTGTTCAGTTTACATGTATTGTTTATGACTTGTTGTAATTTTTTTTTATATTCAGATAATATAAAATTTGTTTAAATATTTTTTATTGACAGTTTAGTATTTAAATGATTAAAAATTTTAGATCAAATGAAAAATTTTTTAGTTTTCAAAATAAAATAAGTGCGAATTTTGATATGTTAGCTTTGAATTTTAAATTTATTCTCATATTACTTAATATTATACTAATTTCAATTTGTTTAAATTAAAAATTTACAATACATTAATATATTAAAAAATTGTTATTATTAAAACGATAAGTGTAGAATTGTATTCTGATAAATAAAACACTTTTCAATTATTTTTCATTATTAAAAAACAACCCGTCCAAACAATCCAAAACATCACTTCCTCATTCCTCATCACTTTCCAGCGTCAATTTTTCAACACAGCATCCGACCTTTCGACCCGTACAAGAAATGGTATTGTTAATGGCGTCATTCGGTCGTCTTGGACGACTTCTTGTCCATCATGAGGTCTCGTCTCGAATTCCTCGTCTGGCGCCTTATGTCTTCAGACATCTCGGAACTGACTTATCATAGGAATTTTGACGGACTAATGAATACGTCACGGGTGGCCTTCCGAATAAAATTCCCGAAATCATATTTTATTAACTGAGAATTTTTTTTATTATTTAAATATATATTTTAATTAATAATTTAATATTAATATTGATTTTTTTTATTTGAAAATGAATTCGAATCTGTTGATATATTTATGTTTTATTCATTTGTGATTCTCTTGACTCGTTATTCAATCGACCACATCACTGATATTTTTATTATATTTCCTATTAAACAAAGATTCTTGTTAAATTTATCATGTTTATATTCCATGCTCATAGTCTTATATAGAATTGATTATTCAACATTAACCATAACGATGACTGATATATTAGATACGTTGTCCTTCTGCACCCATCAATTAAACGACAATTTATGTTATCACTTCTGCGAACGACACATCACATACCGATACGGTTTAATTGTCGCAAACACCATAAATTTCATAACAATCAGCCCTCCTCGATAGCTCAAAAACGTTCCGCCGAAAAACCACAAACCATACACCATCCGATCCAAAACGAAGCACACGTCCGAAATCCGAATTGAATAAATGAGACAAATAAATAATTCGGCACCGGCCCGCCGCCAAAGACCGACCACCGAACAATAAGACGAAAATCGGCCGAATGGAGCAAAAATAAAAGGAACAATCGCTCCGCGAAATAAAATGAAGAAATGTCGAGTGGTCGTCATCGTCAGTGGGGGTCCTCATATGATGGCCGAGCCACCCACCGAGAGACGCCACTGCTAGTCATCGTCGTCATCGTATCATATTTTTGCTGGGTTAACCCTTTTGTGGGAGGATAGGGGTATTTTCGATGCGTCGATTGGTGATTAATTGTTCTGAGATAAGTCGTGAGGTTTAACAGTTTCGTCAAAATCATCGTATGGAAATTTTAATGCCACTAGCGTATATAACTTATCATCATTATCAACCGTAAAATGTCCACTGCAGAACATAGTCTTATCAATTATTGTTGACAGTCTGGGCGGTATTCATGTCTACTGTGCTTGATATAACTTATGATGAGATAATTTTTTTTTATGTTGTAAGAAGGTGTTCAGGTGTTACAATCGGTATCACGACAACTGGCGCAAAGACTTCTCGCTCAACGACGTCTGGCGCACGACATTTCCCCCACGCGACAACTG
>JAOXNN020000029.1:2275196-2297859 GCA_028571205.2 Hydropsyche betteni | reverse complement strand
AGTTGTCGCGTGGGGGAAATGTCGTGCGCCAGACGTCGTTGAGCGAGAAGTCTTTGCGCCAGTTGTCGCGGAACCGTTACAATCATGTTAATATGATGATCATACTATAAATCGATTAAGTTTGATGATTATATGGAATTAATTGTGTAGTAAGATGTGTTTTTAGATGAATATCTAAAGTGGAAGAATCTAAGTAATATAAAAAGAAAATTGAAGAAAGGAGTAAATTATGAATGAAGTCAAAAAAATTTCGGATTATATTGAATGAATCCAAATATTTCTTTTGAATATTTTTTTTTTTTAGTTGTAAGGTGTTTAATACTGAAAATTTTCTTTTATTGACGGTTTTGGGTTTTTATAATCGTTATTATGCTACAAATTGCTTAATTTTGATGACCAAATGAACTTAGTTATGTATGTAAAATTTTCATGTGTATTTATAGGTGAGTATGTAAATTGTTAGAATCTAAGCTAAAGCAAAAGAAAATAGAAAAAATAGTGTAAATGATGAATTAAGTCGATGAAATGTTTGATTATATTGAACGAAAGTTTTTTAATACTAATCTGAATTATAAAGAATTCGAGAAGTTTTAATTTAATTATAAATAAAGAATAGCTGATTTTAAGTACAATTTTAGAAAATATATTTGATATTTAGTTTGTATTTAGATTTTTTAAGAAAAACAGCGTTCGAGTTTGGTATTTCTTAGCATGTCTTTACATGACTAATTTCGCAAATTACGTATTTTTTTTAGCAAAAATAAATTTCAACACATTATACAAAATACACAAAAATATGATTTTCAGGGTTAAGCCACGACAAGCCCGCAAAAGCCTCGGATAATATGCGAACGCGCTTTTTTGACGTCTCGCCCCCCGAATATATTCAAAATTGAGCCATTAAAGCTCGCAAATGCGACCGCCCCGGCCCGATATTATTACATTATATATTTCCCCGATATAATATACGTCCGAGACAATAAATTTCTCGTCTCGGTCTCGATTCGTTCCCCGTATAAATTCCGCTTACCGCTTTTTACCAGCGGACGCGCTTACCTACGTCGGTAGTGAGCTTCGCCGAACGCCGGTGGTAAAAAGCGGCAGCCGTCTCCGTGTGGCGGGATACCTCGTTTTTTATGTGGGCCATCGATTCGGGAACTATAAATTTATATTATACCGGCGACGGCTTCCGAAAACTATCAATAATCGCCGGTTGGGGAATGCTTTTGATGAGGCGCCAGTCAGTATGGACCGTCCCGGTTAAGGTTTCCCGGTTCGGATGATGGGTTTATATCGGTTAATTGAATGTGAAATGATTATATTATATACGTGTAAATGTATGTATTCAATAATATTTTGATTGATTGAAATTACTTTTTTCCTAATGTGAAGAAAATTTTCAGTGTAAAAAATAACATATGTAAATACTGAATATGGTATTGTGCAATAGTGAAATATTTTGATAATTTTGTATAAATTTATATAATATAAGTGATTGGTTTCGGAAACAAATGATAATTACTGATTGGTGAATGATTTGATGATTCAGAAGTTTGCGGTTGTGGTGATTAGTTAGCTTATGTGAGTTAATTGTATATCGAATGAAAGTATTGAGAAAATGTGAAAGTATTTTATTATTTTATGAAAGTTTAACTAGTCTGTGTGAGTTTTTTAAATATCAAATTAAAATACTTTTGTATTTATATTAATTATAAATGAATTTATTATTGAATTAGATTACGATACTTAATTTTAAATTAAATATGAATATATTAAATGGAATAATGTAAAATTCAAACCAATACAATTCGATGAAATTTTCCCTAAAAAAATTAAATATATATGTTAAATCATTCATATTTACGTTCATGAAAATACTAAAAAGAAAGTATACAAAGTAAACTTTATATACGTATACATAATTTGATGACATCAATCAATCCAGTTTTTTTTCCTAACAGACGATCGACATCGCTCGCATTCCGTCAAGAAGTGAAATTATGATGATCGATTACTCAACAGACGCATAAAAAAGAAATGGAATTCGCATATGTAATATGTCGTATGGTTAAACAACCGTAGATATAAAAAAATATATTTATTTATGTAAGCATTTTTTTTAATGGAATACAATGAACTAATCATTAGAAAGAGACCCGTGTAACAACAATTTTTACGGAGTACGTTTATTCTATAATAACGATCATTTTTCGCAGTAAACATGAAAAAATATGAACTATTAGAAACCATCATATTTATGACGAAAACGTCAATGTAATTATTCTAAAAAAAAATCATGCCCAACATAGAAATCATCGCAAATTCTCGAAACATTAACGAGACTCGATTGACGGAGAAGACGAGTTCTCGTTATGGAATATGACAAGGAATCCAGAAAGACCATATAAAAATCCATAATGTACGCAATAGTTGAAAACGGCTTTTTACCCACAATCCGAAACGACTACAAATCATCGATCGCTTGATTTATACTTGGCGATAAATCAAATTTTAATTGGCCACTAATTATCGCTATATTGTACTCGTTGAAGACTTACGTGTATATTTAAAACATCAAAAAAGTTTAATACGAATTGGAGACTTGGATGAATTCGTGTTTCGAATTATTTTTTTATGATAATGACCGGACTGAGCCGATTATGTTGATGAATGATTTAATGCATGAAAATTGCGATGACTTGTCAAAAACGACCCCCTTTTAAACGTTAAATGACACGATTCATCAACCGGTGACGTCTATATTGATTTATTGTTTATTTTTGCGCTTATAGTTGATAAATGATAGTGTTTTATTGATTATATTAACGTTTTTTGTTGAACGAAATCGTCACAATCATTAAATTATCATAATATCTGTTTTTTTTTATTAACTAAAATTTGGATCCAGGAGAAAGTATTTTTAAATATTTATTAGTTTTTTTTTATAAGAGTGCTGAGTGTATTAGAAAGTATAATAATAGTATAAGGGTAGTATAATAAAATGGCTTTTGAAAATATCTTAAGTAATTAATACTATACATATTTATATTGACAAGATATCCGAATGCGAACAAATATAAAAACCAATAAAAGAAACAATTCATTACGGATTTAATTTGATTCCGCAGCGAGAGACGCATTACAAAACCGGAAAACTGCGACGAATCTTCTTCGACATTTTCCCCATTTTTCTTTTTGTTTTTTCAATTTTGCTTCCCTAACACCCAACGATTCTCAAACCACCTACACATAACCAAATAAATATTTTCAATTCATCAAAAACATCAAAAATCCCCATATCGATTTCAACAGAGTATTTCAAAATTTCAATCCTATTTTCGATCGATTTCACACACCTTCGTTTGGAAATCTCTGATTTAATTGATAACCTACACGCCCCACCCCCTCAACTCACCCCCTCGGACAGGGGTTGAAAAATCGCGCGAAAGTACGCGACGAATCCGAATTAGGCAATAATCGTTATAAACGAGCGGCGCGGATTACTCTCGCCCATATTGAATTTTGCAAAGGCCAAACGCCCGGGGGACGGAATCTGGGGGGCCAGGGGGGGGTGCTTTAGTTTTGTTTCGTATCGGAAGATTCGATAATAAATCAGCGCGTCCGAAACATTAATTCAAATCAAATTAAGGTTCGGTAATCCCCCGGCTGCTAATCGCCCGGGGCCCCCTTCGGTCGTTGTGTTGTTCCGTGTTGTGGAAGTCCTCGGGAATCTGAGGATCCGAGGACGAAGATAAGGATCTGGTCGTCCGATGGATGCATGGTGAGGATTCGGAGGTGTAATCTTTGCGGGGGTTAGTTGATTGTTGTTTGGGGTGGTGGGTGTTGATTTTCTGCGAGGGGGTTTCAGATGGTATCTGTGGGGACTGATTAAAAAAGGTATGTGTTTGGTGATTTTTATTGAGTCGAGTTTGATTGGGAAATAAAATATAGTACACTCAATCCTCTTTATACGTTCCAGTGATTATCGTATAAAAAATGATACCACACATAAATTGGAGATAGGTTTCATCAGTATATTTTGATAGAACTTCCATCCAAATGTAATTTATAAAAAATGTGTTATTTGGAAAAATTTCGCCATGTATAATCATCAAAAAATATCGAAATTTGTATTTAATAATTATTATAACAAAATAATAATTATGACAGTAAACCGAATGTTATCATTGTAGCACAATAATACCTTTTTATATCGTGTTAAAGTAAAAAAATGATCGATTTTTCTTCGAATTGTGTAAAAAGAGGATTGGGTGTATATGGTTTTTTTTATGATGATCATTGGTGATAAAATGAGATAGATTTATATGATGGTTTTTTGGTACGAGAATAATTTTGATTGTATTAAAATTTTGTGGTCGTGTCGGTGAATCATTTTTGAAAATCGTGTGGTGATTCATTTATATAATATTACCGTGAGATTTTAAGACGATCGAAATGGTCCGCAGTTTGCTGTTAAAACATTTTATAATTATTTTTAATAAATTGTTTACTGAATCGAGAATTTTTTTCTTCGATGCTCTGAGGAATTTTTATAGCACATAGCTGCAATGGAAAACCTATTTTTTCTTTAATTAACTACCTGATCTATTTCACTCGTGTTTGATCAACATAAATTAAACATTGAACATTGTTGATTAATGGAAAAGTTTCTATAAATTTAAGATACTTTTCAGAAAGTTTTGAAACGGTATAAATTATTTAATAGACACCCGAGAAGATTTAGTGAAGTTTTTTAAAAGAAATACTTTTTAGAAAAATCAAAACACAGAATTTTCAGTAGAATAATCGAATAATATATTCATCTATTCGTTATATAAAAACCAAACATTACAAAAACCCATAAATAGATAGCACGAATAGATGCAAATACGGCAAATATAAAATAATTACATATCAACCATTAGACATATCCGTTAACACTTTAAACGCCACGCAACTCGACGCAAAACGACTATATTTGGCCATAAACATTCATATTACGAGCACAAAACACGACGAAAGTATGCGCCATATGCGATGATTTATTCCACCTGTTCGTATTTAATGTGACGTGACCCCGTTTGAAAAATGATTGAAAAAATTACACGCATTTTTTCGATCAGTTTCAGCCGGATTTGCATGGCAAAACCGATGGTAATGAACGAGTTAAGATAGCGCCATTTTTTTTTTATTCAGTTAATTTATAAATAGTCCTTTATTTTACTTTTATGGTTTATATAAATCATATTTTATAAAAGTGCATGTTGGTGATTAATCGATTGCTTAAATGGTATTAATTAATTATTTGTGCTTCTGTTGTTTTTTATTTATTGTGAAAAACTGTTTTCGCAATATTATAAATGCAGTATTCTGCATAATAATATTGAAAATTAAATATTCACTGAATGTTCTCATAAGTTATTAGTATTCCATTTTGATACGATACAAACGTTCAATTTGATTGATATACGAGGCGAACGACATCGCCAGGATTGTGTCAATAATTTTATTATGAAAATATATTTATATATTTATAATAATATTAAATATGAATTCATTATAAATAATATCATATAAAATATAATTTATTTAAAGAATTGTAAACCGAAGTATACGAACTCCATACAAAGTAGTTCTGTGACACTAAAACTCTCGACGCTAAAAATATACATTATTTATATTTTTTGTCCACATTTTATCAGTGTCAACAATCATTATAATAACATCGGTCGTATATCAAAAAGTAAAAGCCATCGACACCGACAAGTCAACAAGACCAGTTACTAATTATACTTATATAGAGGAAAAGTGCCACTTTGAGAGTCTAACATAGAACTGCATCGACTGCACACGATGCACTTATAATTTCAAGATTTTTTATTATAACAATAATCATACATCCCTCGACAGTAATATTATTTATAAAAATCTAAATAATTCAAACAATCGATGGGTTCATAGAACCCGGATGCGAAATGAAATTTTCTCATATAGAAAATGTTCTGTTCTCGGTAATTTATCGTCATAGGGAATGGCTCACTTGAATGCAACGCGTAAAGCCACCAATACTCAACGGCATATGTGTACATATAAATAAGACAAATTAAATCACAAACGATGATATTGTATTCACAGTGCAACGGCACCCGCTCAGAGGCTGTAAATTTGCGTCGACCGTTATGTCGTTGAGCCGCTTCAGAGCTTCTCAAACTGAAAAATGAGGACTAACATATACGAAAATATTTGGGAAGAGATGATTTTCGCAAAAAAAATCATATTCAATATATATTTTGTTGAAATAGATATTTTATTTAAGGGCAAAGAAGATATTTTGATAGATTGAATATAATTTGAATATTCATATAGTTGAATCATTGATATGATTTTTTCAGTCTCGTTGATTGGATGATTGGAAAAATCTATTGTCGATATATCTCGGTTGATTTTCCAATATGGTTCAAATCGAATTAACGAGCCATTACTAAAAGAACCGTTTAAGAACCGTGTCCGCAATTAAAGTTCGAGCTTGTGTATGTGTGAGTCATTCGTCTTCGTTTCAAAAGAAGGCCAACAATAAAGTATTGCCATTTTATACGTTTGTTCAGTAAGAAAAAAAAGACGAAAACGCAAAACGCATTATTTTATATTGGACAGTTGACTGTCGAAATTTTGTTCGTCGAATTGTTATTGCGTTGCCCGAATTAACTGCACGTCGACTACTTACTACATTTCGGTTAAAAGATTATGTAATCAGCTTAGAAAATCAATCAAAAAATAATATGTGATATATCGATTGATTGTATTCAAACAAGATCATTAGATAAAAATAAATTTTAGTATTAAAAATGATTTTATCATGAATAAGTGCCAAAAATCAAAATCGATTTTGTGTCTGAAATACGTTCTATCAACCCCCATGTTTTAAAATATGGTCGAAGTGCTCAAAATCGGTTTTTAATAAATATTAACAACGTATTTGTATCAATTGAATGCACGTCTATAGGAATTTTTCAACAAAAACCGTTGTATCTCGAAATCTTAAAAATAACACTTGCCCTTATTTATATCCGATATTTATATGGATGTGATTTAACTGTGAATTGAAAAAGTATAGATTATACCCCAAAACGAATTACCTATGCATTAAAATAATATAAAATTTGAATGATATACTATTCCGTACCACTTTTTACATTTTTAACTAGGTTTTTTGTCCATATGAAATAAATTCCGAGCCACGCCGGATACAATACACAAGTTTTAATAAATACAAATTCATTTCATAAAACGCACGTTCAAATCGTCCCCCGTTCATATCCTCATTAACAGTTAAAAACTAGACCCAAAAATAAGTTTCAATCCGATCCACCATTTCGAAGCCTCCGCCCATTTATATGGATACGATTTAACTGTGCATTGAAAAAGTATAGATTATACCCCAAAAGGAATTACCTATGCATTAAAATAGTATAAAATTTGAATGATATACTATTCCATACCACTTTTTACATTTTTAACTAGGTTTTTTGTCCATATGAAATAAGTCCCGAGCCACGCCGGATACAATACACAAGTTTTAATAAATACAAATTCATTTCATAAAACGCACGTTCAATCGTCCCCCGTTCATAACCTCATTAACAGCTAAAAACCAGACCCAAAAATAAGCTTCGATCCGATCCACCATTTCGAAGCCTCCGCCCATTCCATGCACGATTTCCCACAGTGCAAAAACGCACCGGCAATTTTTTCCCATCGAAAGCATATTTATATTTATCGCACACGGCGTTGTCAACATCATCACGTACAACGGCGACAATGGATCGCGATCCGTTATGCGACATGTGCGAATTTTTTTTTTTGCGATGCACAATCGAATCTCGTTTCGGTCGGAAAATCCGCCGACCGATATCGCGCATAATGTGTATCGTTATGGGTTTCGGTTGCGGGTCACGAACCGCGGTTCGCGGATGTCTTCGCGTTCGTCATCTTGTATAATGGTCTTTGGTCATCGGCGGTCTCAAGGTCTAGCGGTGAGGTCGTTGTCTGACATATATTCGGGTCAATCGGCGTTGGAGACGGTTATGGTGTTATAGACGAGTGATGATTTTTTGTATGATTAGGTTCGGGTGTTTAGTGTGTTTTAGCGTCTTGTGATATTTTTTTTCAAATAAAAAATAAATTATTTTTGGTTAGTTTCTTTTAAAAATTAAGGGGGCAGACCTAGTTGGAACGTCCTAAAAAAGCTCTCTTTTAGGAATTTTTTTTGGCCACACATTAAATTAATTAATAAAAAATGTTTTTCCGAATGAAACATGTGTATTTCAAGAAAATATCATAATTTTTTTTATTAAAAAATATTTAGAAATACACGAGATACAGCAAATTTACGAGGGGTCCAAAAAAAATGTGTTTTGCGGTGATCACTGCAGCTCATCACTGGATCATCTGAAAAAAGGGGGGGGGGAGGGATCATTAGTTAATGACACAATTCTCAGGATGGACGAAGGACTTTGAAAAATTTTGATTTTTCGAAAAATGGCGGTTGTTGAAAGTCAAAATTGTGTATTAATTTACCATAACATACAACCATACAACCGGTGCATACAATTGATACAAATTCACTGTTGATATATAATATAATATGTATTTATGTATGATATATGATACTATTGAAATTGGGGACTTTGATCATATTTTGAAACGTGAGTGTTAGTATGATATGTAGAATATATTTCGGTTCTTTTGGCATTTTAGTACTTTTTTAATCACAGTATTTATATGTTAACTAATTTCTACGATTTTTTATTTAAAAATTGTGGTTTTTCAAATAGATTTAGATTTCAAAATGATCTAAAACGGTTTTCATATAAAATTTACCCTCAATCTTCTTATATAAGAAGATTGAAGGACCCAAGAATAGTCCAAGGTTTTAATTGAAGATTTTTTAAAAATTACAATAGTTGAGATGCAATTTATTCTTTGCTTCGTTTTATTTTTAGGCTGTTTTTTTTATTAACTTTTAAATACATATGTTATATGGTAATTTTAAAAGGCAATATGTTAATTTTGAATGTGTTTAACCGCAATGACTTCTGAGTGGCTTATTTGATCATCACCATCATCATCATTTTATACATGATGTTAAGACAAAGTCTTTCCACAATTAATGATAAGTTTGGATGTTTATTGGTTATCTTAAGTAATGATAATGAGTAATTCTTGATGAATTTGAACACTAAAAATCGTCTTTTGCAAAACGGTCCCAATATATACATATATAAACTGTTTTAATTATTTATTAACTTCGTTGATAAGTGAAAAACAATATCTTAAATAAGTTTAAGCCATTGATCGATATATTATAATGGTAATGAAAAATTATAGAATATTTAAGAATAATGAAAATATGTTTGGTATTTGTTTCGATGAATGTTTTGACATTGAAAAAATAAAATCAATTTATTCGGAATGTTTTATATAGAAAGGATATCCTACACGAGATGTCACTATGTGTAGCAAAAAAGTGTAAAAACCCACATGAAAAGAAGCAAAAGGGAAACTCTGACATAAAATTTATGTTTGGGGGAAAAAATATCATACATTTCAATATTCGCTAGTAGATGTCGCTTATTCGACTTAGCATGTGATATAAAATATTTTTTTTATGTTATAATAATTTTCGAAATTTTAATTATTCCATTTGATTATCATCACATTTTTTTTAACAATTATTGAATTTTCGATTTAAAAATTAATTATTATTAACCATTCGACCAAAAATAATTAAAATTTTATAAACATGAGCATTTTTTTATCAGCATAATCTTTGTTATTTCAAATGATCCATCAAAAACCCATCAATCACAAAAACTTGCACCACAAATCAAAAAAAAACCGATCTCATTTCCATTTTTTCCCAATTACACAAATCACAAACACCACTTCATCAAATTTCGACTTACAACACACTTTCGTCGCATAATCGAAAAAAAAATGAATCAACACAATCTTCCAAACCAGCACAAAACATCCAGTTGACCAAACAAATCACATACACACCCGATAAAATATCGAACGTCTCTCCTAAACGTCGCGAATAACAAAATACCGCGGCTTTCTATCGATGTGACCGCGATACCCGTTCGGCGATAATGCACTTTTTCCCGAGAACGTGTACTGCGGCCAGTGCCCAGTGCCCGTGCATTATTATATATCGTGTGAGTGTAAATTGCTTGTACTTAGATCGTCATGAGAAATCGCACATGCAAATTGCACGTTTCGGTTATCCGACGTACGCGATCTAAATGCGAACAGTTGCTGTAATACGGTTTATTTGTTTGATTTTTTTTAATAATTTATTTAATTATGTCGTTGATATTATTGTGTGGTGAACGTTTCTTTTATTGTTAATTATATGATGAAACTTTTGGTTTAAAGTTAAAGACATTTATTAAAAAGTCGAATTCTCAAAGCAAAATTAGCAAAATGTGATAAATGTGTAATTTTGAATTAGCAAAATGATTTCATAATTTCAAATTGATATGAAATCATGTCTAAATATATCACAGCAATGATATTAATACCACATACAATAAGTCTTAAGAAGTATATACTTGCATTAATTACTTTTCAATAATTCATTCGGTTTATGAGTTCAGAAAATTTTATGAGATTTTTTGAACTCCCCGTAAATATAATAAATATATAAATATAATATATATCATAGAGGATGCATTCTGTTAGTAGGAACACTTTAAAGCAAATTATCTCCAAAACTGTTACTCTTATGAATACAAATCATCAAAACTTTTCTGTGGGAATATTTTCAAGATACAAATTTAATGCACATTATATTTCTGTAAATGTGACAGTTAACGAGATATTCAAAAACCACAAGATAATGTTTCTTTCCAATATCTATGCGATTTGAGATAACCTTTTATGCCATAGTGGCATATTTATATTTATATAATACTAACTGAATTCATATACATATACATATAAATTTTCATAGTGATCGGTCGAACAGTGTTGGAGTGAAACAATCTCAAATATACAAACATCCATTTTTATATTTATAGATTTGTATACCAGTACTATTATCATCATCAGAATCATTATTAATATTATAACCCATAAAATTCATACGAATCCCAACTATCAAGACGAATCGATCGAACATCCATCAGACCTCGACGTTCCCGATCTTCCCCGACATCCTCCACTTTCCCACACACGACAGTCGAAAACCATCACCTAAACCACCTTTTTGACCACAGTGAACACCATTGTCCGTTTTACCTAGATCACGGATGACCTTGCGCGTCCTAGAGGCTCGCCTTGCGAATTTGAATCCCATATTGGTGCGGCCTTGCGGAAGACAAGGTGTACGTGCCGGAGGAAAGTCGCACGTCCTCCTTATGTCCAATATGTTTATGTGTATTTGGCGTATTGGTCTATACGTAAAAAGGATACGTCGGACGTGTGTACGAGTGTGCAATATGCATTGTGGTGGAAAAAAAAAATAACGTGCGCGGGCCACTTTCATAGCGTACGCGACGAGTTGAATTTCAATGTTCCGATTGAGACGGAAATGAGTTTTGTTGATTCATTATATGGCATTGTCATATAGCCTATATACTTAAGAACGGTCTCGAATAAATTATGATTATTGCCGTGTATTGATCGTGTCGCTTGTCGCTGAACTTGTATGATCTCTTATTGCAGGACGAAAACTTTTCTATACTCATTAAAAGTTCAGACGTTTTATCCGCGCATCAAATTTTGTTGAAAAGAAAAAAATTATATAACACGGTTTTATATAATACGATCAATGAATTGTGGCCTATTTTTGAACTTTTAAAGTCAAGTATCCTTATTGAAATACCCTATATTTATAGTGTGTAATTTTTTTTTTACGAATTTCGCGTGTGGTTTAGAAGTTATATTGAATAGTAGCACTTTTTGACATCCGAATTGTTAGCATGTTTAAATTCAAACGATCTATTCGAAAACCCAAATTTCATATGAACTTCAAACCTCCCATAACACAGTTTTGTATTACACGACGTATTTGTGGAACCATATGACCGTCACACGAAAACCATGCGTATATTGAAGTAACTATGATTAAAATAAATTTATATATAAATATAATATATATCAAATGAATTGTCCGTACTTTCCGCACGCAACGCTTCCGAGCGGGCGGTTGGCACTTTTTAAATAAAAAATAGACGATGCGTCCAGGGAAAATGTCCGTCGTCCATGGGAATCACAATTTATTCGCGTCTCGAGATTCCCATTTTACCCACGTCCCGTTTTTTTATGCGCATCGATGGACACCCGGGCAAAGTCACCCCACACCTCGGGATTGTGTCCCGTTTTTGTTTCGGCGTCGACGTTTACGGGGTATAATGTTGGGTTTGTGTCGTTTGATGTGTGTGTAGAGGGTTTTTTAAAGTTTTTTTCTTTATATGATTGGTGATTTTATGAATTTGAATGATTGAAATTTTAGATAATTCATTTGGTTTTTTTTTTTAATATTTCAATCATGGATCGTGACTTTTTATAAAACTTATCATAATTGTAATATTATATGATCTTTATATTATGAGAAGAATATTAGATACAATGAAAAGTTATAGTCAATTAAGTTAAGATATGTTGTCACTTAGGTTACGTATCACTTCGACAATGATAATTTTATGCAATGTTAGTTTCAAATATTATAAAATCGTATTCAGTCAAATTATACATATAATGAAGATCGATCGAAAGCATTGTACCGTTATATTATATTTTTTGTTTAACGTTTTCATAATTTTCAAATGTTAATTGCACCAGAAAGATCAAAAGATCGATATGTGAGCTCCTTGAAATTTTCTTAGTACGAATTCGTATAGAATCATTTACGAACATATACTGATCCCTCAGATAAAGAAAACGATAAGCAATTGGAAACATGCTTAAAAGTATGTACCGAATTCTTTCATTACAAACAAAACCTCTTCAATTCATCGAATCGAATACCTATAATTTCTAAAACAATGCATCACTAACCAGATCAACCAACGCATTAAATCAAACGTTACTCGGGTAACCCATTAAATCAAAATCGGATTTATGATATTTACGCGCGCCTTCACGCTCAATTATTATTCCCGCGTTGTTTTCACACGCAGTCGTTAATGGGTTATTTGAGTTTTTGTATATTTTCGTGTTTACCAGACCGGTATTGCCTGTTGATCATATAGACACGTGCTGCCATCTGTCGACAAAGCGTGGGGTTGCTTTACTTCGGATCGACGGCCACCTGTTCGCAGAATCAGGCCTTTCAAACTGAAGGTTCAATTATTTTATACTAAAAGGTAATGATACAAAAAATATTTATAAGATTAGGTTTATTTTGGTACATTTTTTTGAAATTTTTACTACGCATTTTTCTGTGTAGAAATTAACATCTAATGTAGCCTAAGTAGATCGGATCGATGGCCAATTGTTCGCTGAATCGCGCCTTTCAAACTGAAAGTTCAATTATTTTATATTAAAACGAAACGATACAAAAAATATTTATAAGATTAGGTTTATTTTGGTACATTTTTTTGAAATTATTTCTACGCATTTTTCTGTGTAGAAATTAACATCTAATGTAGCCTATGTAGATCAGATTAATGTTCACCTTTTTGCCGAATCAGTCCTTTCAAACTGGAGGTTTTTTTGATATTTTTTATGTTGAAATAATCATTAGTCTATATAATGCACATCAAATCAAAAACCACTTGTTTACCGCATCGGGGACTTCAAACTGAAGGTGTTATTAATTTATGAAAATAAAAAAAAATATTCTTACTGGGTTTTTATCATATATTTTTCTATATTGAAATCACTATACAAAGTATATATTTCAAAGTCTTATCATACATAATACCTTTCTGATATTCATTAAATATTTGGTCGTTATTTTATTATTAAACATAGTGATATAAAAAAATATTATTATACAATGATCGATTCCTACCGGTATTCAACCGATCATTCCGATATTCAAATTAGTTGAAGTAAGAAACAAATTATTTTTCGTATCCTTGAAAGAAATCATCTCAGTTACCATTTCCCAGGATAATTAATGAAAAGTAATCATATTTGTCAGTCACCTAACATGGAAAAAAAAAGAACCTAAAAAGTATGATGAAAAGGGTTCGTTCTACTCTGAATATTATGATGCAGTATAATATATTTTCGATGCCATTACAATTTCAGACATTTGAAAAATATTATATTTCAATTTGCACACAGTTAGTGAAAACATACAATCATTATCGTTTCTTATAAAAGATCAACACTTTCGAACTGTTTAAACAAACGTCAACGAACACAATAAAAAAAAGCATTCGTAATATTGTACGCATCCAACGTCATTCCAAAGACAATATCTATAAAAATGGAAGCTTGTATATATATTTGTTTGCTTGTTTGATGCCGTTTCACTCTAACACCGTTCGACCAATCGCCAAAAAATTTGCATGCACATGTATTTTTTTGTCGAGAATGTGTGGTATCATCAAAATGGGTGACCATATTTCTCAAAACCAAAAACGGGACAGTCCGCCAAAAATGTTCCCCCACCTATAATATATAAAAAAAAAAAAAATTGTCGAGAAGGTTTTTCTATTATTAAAATAGGGTGAACATATTTCCCAAAGCCCAAAACGGGACGGTCCGCAAAAAATGTTCTTCCAATAATAATACACGACAATACGCGGCCCGCTCTATGTTATTGTTTTAATCAATTTAAATCAAAAAAATAATTTGATTTAAAATTCAAGTCCCGAGCAACGCCGGGCACTACCGCCAATCGAATCACATAATACAAAACGTCTCATAAATCATGCACATTAATTTACCTCCCATTTACACGCCACATGTTCAAATTTTTTTGCGTTCATAGGAAATCGTAAGCTCAGAAATTATGTCAGTTATATGACCTAGCACGGAGACGGACGTGTGCCCCGAAAATCGGCCATTGTAAATCCGCATGTCTGGGACGTATTTCAAAAAATAACGACCGGGGCCCGAATTTTGGGTCCCGGAGACTACGATGTTTATCGTCCGTCCGTCTTTGTTTGATATCTCGTCCGGCGCCTGTTTTATTGCGATTTTATTGACGGAGTTATTTGTGTGTTTCCGTTTTTCGATATTTTCATATTTGGAAGGGAAAAATGATGGTTTTCGATGTGGAGAGTGATTGGTGGTTCAGTTTTGTGATGTTCGTTTTTTTGGTGACTGTAGTGGTGTTCGTTGATTTTGGAGATCAGGTTTTTATTATTTTTCTATTAATAAATGATACGAAGGATTTTAGAAAAAATGTTTTGAACGATTGGAAATTTTGAAGATTTTTTATGATGTGTAATTATTTTTTTGATTAAAATTTCTAAATGGTGACATCCTGAAATAATATATCGCCATTAGGAAAAGTTAAAAAAACTCGCCTTCTCTAGAAATATGGTTCAAACTTTTTTTTTTAATATAATAATTCTAATATTATAGATAGATATTTTAAATAACATTTTTATGTCTTAAATTTACTCCGAAACGCAAATATTCTAATTAATTTTTTTGTGAATATGTTTTCGTGAAGAAAAAATATTTTGCTACCCCTCAGAATTTGCCGCCATTAGGTATTGCTTCATTTGCCTATACCACGTCACTGTTTCTGAACGATTTTAGAATTTTTTGCAATCTTGGATGATTTGAAAAAATTCATGTTATAATATCATTAGGTTATTATTTTTTATTTATTTTAAGAAATCATCGATTTTCTCTAACTTATAATATTATATTTAAAAGATTTTTTTGAGTGATAATGGACGAAATCTGATTTGAATTGAAACTTTTTTTACATCTATGACATTAATTTGGGCTCAAAAAAATCGAATTAATTTTCTAATATAATATAATAAGAAATTAATAAGTTTTTCGCATCAAATTACCTAAATAGCGATTTTGAGTCAATAAAAGCATAATATTTATTATCTAAAATCAGGCATTAAAATCGGATTAAAAATATTAAGCAACCTTTATGAATCATTCAGATATCGAATAATCCATAAACTGTCAAATCCTTCCCTTTATGAATCATTTAGATATCGAATAATCTATAAACTGTCAAATCCTTCGAAAAAACCCGAATAAATTATTGCAAAACTTAAAAGGAAGTGGTCGTATGATGCATCGATGAAACTCGATACAATACTCGCTTAGGAGTAAAATTGATAAATTTGTGATCTTTCAAAAACAAAAGCTGAAAAAAAAGAACCCCTCTTTATCGTGTCGATTTTTCAAGACGACAGATAACATCGCATAACGTCGACGCTGAATTTAATTGTCGATGTTTTTACGATTGTGAATAAAAAGGACGAAGCTTTATTATGTCCATTAATATTATATAGGATACGTCATAAAATAAACTGAGGGAAAAAATGCAAATCTATAAATCTTGATCTATTATCGTTTATATGACGCATTTTTTATTGTTTATGGAATCATTCGATACATTTTAACGAACAAGTACGTATTGTATCAATGACATATTAATATTTCAATGTTCTTGTTTATAATGAAACTAATTTTTATACACTTGTATGAAAAATGTGATTTATTACAACAAACTTTTTCGAAAGTATTGGGTCAGTAAATTTATTATGAACTTGTATTTGTTATTTTTTTTGTGTATGTGACATTTTTTAATGGGTATAATATAATTTTTTGGAAAAAATAAAGTAAAACTTATCTAAAGATATATCATTTTCATAATGTATAATAATTTAGTTATTTGATGTTGATTTTTAGATCTTTTCAATCTTAAACAGCTAAATAGTTTTTTGCGTTTCGAATATTTTTGAAAAATTTTGTTTTCTCAATAAAAGATTTTTTGAATTTTCGGAAAAGTCGGTTTTTGTAATCGTTTGGTTTTTTTTTTGAAAAAGTTGGTTTTTTTAGGAAAGAATTTTCGATTTTACGGCTTTTTTGGCAGCTCGTTATTTTTTTCAAAATTTAATGACCGATAATTTACCAGTAAGCCGGTAATTAGATTTTTTCAGCAGATTGCCAGCAAATTAAATTTTTAATAAATCTGACATCTCCATTACATACAGAAAATTCATAAAGAACAAAAACCTAATCCAATCAAACGAAAAAAAATCACAAAAAATTGATTAACCCCTAATCCGAACAATCCAAAAACCGAGCATGCAAAAATTACAGAGCCGAAACACACAGACACAAAAAACAACCGCCCGGAATCGAATTCGCTGCAAAATGGAAATACGAGCGCCATTTTCGCCGTCTCCCCCCTCGCGTTCAATCGCCCACTATTTTTCGTCTCCCCCCCTAGTTTTCGCCTTTTTTCAGCATTTTTCCGCATTTTCCGTTCGAGGCACGTCCCTCCGTCCGTTCGTATTTACATTCGCCTCAATTTCGTATCGTATCTCATTTGTTTATGCTCTCGGGAGACGGTTGGCAGTTTTCACGTAGACATGGGCAGCGCTAAATCAGCTGCGGACCTCGACGCTGGACGGTGTGTCGTACCCGCCAAGTGTCCCCTTTTTCCCGTTTTTTTCTGCCCCTCGGTTCGATTTCTGTTCGTTTCTATTCTGTTTTTTGTTCTGATTCGTATATGGGATGTGAGTGAGATGATGTAAATGTTTTTGTAATATAATATAACTAGTATGCCTGACGTTAATAACATCGGCTGTGGTTTTTTTAAGAAATGGAAAACGATAAAATGTGGAAACTCGATTGTGTGAACTCGAAATGTGTACCCGATTTGAATATTTAATATTTAATCAATGAAATCAAAATATTGTGGTTCATTTGTTATTTGTTTGTGACATATAGAAGAAGCCAGAGGCAGAGGCTACCCAATGCCCGTACTCGATAAAAAAAAAAGTCACGAGCTGACGCTCTGTCTGTGTATCTGTTCGTTCGGATGACTCCGAACGAACAGATACACAGACAGACACACAGAAATCTGCCATTATATATAGGGGATGTAGTAGATCCTCTGTTATCCGGACCTCGATTGTTCAGATTTTCAATTATCTGGGTTGATAATTTTTTTTTTAAATAGAAGTTTTTTGATGATTTCACATTGTGAAATTTTTCCATGCTACACTTTTTTATTGAGATATTTGGATGAAAGTTCCATCAAAATATACTGTAGAATCTGCTGTGGAATATACTGTGGAAATATTAATATTATACTGCAATTCTTATAAGGTCACCATACATATTTTTACATGGTAGTCTTTGGAACGTATCCCTCGTATAAAAAAAGGACTGAAGGTACATATGTTTATTTTTCGTGGTAAATATGATTAAATCGATTTAATTTTCTATTTTGACCCTTTTACTTTTATAATAGATTTTATATTATAATTTTCAAGTTGATGCTAAGGGGGCAGACCTAGTTGGAACGTCCTAAAAAAGCTCTCTTTTAGAATTTTTTTTTGGCTACACATTAAATTGTTTAATAAAAAATGTTTTTCCGCATGAAACATATGTATTTCAAGAAAATATCACAATTTTTTTTATTAAAAAATATTTAGAAATACATGAGATACAGCAAATTTACGAGGGGTCCAAAAAAAAGGTGTTATGCGGTGATCACTGCAGCTCATCCCTAGATCATCTGAAAAAAAGGGGAGGGAGATTATTAGTTAATGACATAATGCCCAGGATGGACAAAAGATATTGAAAAATTTTGGTTTTTCAAAAAATGGCGGTTGTTGAAAGTTAAAATTGTGAATTACAAAAAAATTTCACTCAGATTTTCGGCTATAAAAAAAAATATAATTATTCAAAAAAAATATCCTTCGTTCATCCTGGGCATTATGGGTAGTAATTGGTCGAATGAAAACAAAGTTAAGTCATATGCGGCATATTTAATGTATAGTATAATATAAACGCAGTTGATCATGTAATTGGATCTATCAGCAAGGCTTTAATACTCAAAATGATATTTATTATATATTCAAACTTTGTAAGCTACACAATGAATATCAAGTTTTGTAGTTTACGTGGGCTACATATAATCTAAAAATGATTGATTAAACGTTTCGTTGTATTGCAAGTAACGGTCTTAATTTGCGAACCGATCGCAACATTGTGTTCGAAAAAATATGGCCGATTTATTGGATTTGTAAAAGCCAGGCGTGAAACGGCAGTTAATTCTAGATATATGCGATATTAAATGAATTTCATTAAAGATTATGAGCATGCCGTAACTGTGAAAGGTGTTTGTAGAGAGATTAGATTCGATACACGGTCACTAAAAAGTTATTAAGCTACATTATCGATTCATTAGTCGTGTTTGGGTTTATGTAATGCAAAAATTTCCATATATATCATTAAGTAAAATATGATATTTTTAGACAGCCAATAGTTTAATGAACTCAAGATATGTGGAATGAAAAATTATAAACGCATTGTCATCTAAAAGGGTTTTTATAGATTCTATTTGAACGAAAATTGAAAAAAATAGTTATAAATCTAATTGAAATATTTATTTATTTAATTTTTTATCTATTTTATGAAGGGTATTATATACACCTGACCCACAGACCGCACCAGCCTTCCTAAAACATTTTTATGACGTTTCCTCTGCGACATTTTATCCTCAGTATGAATTATGTGACACAGGAAGTCGGTCAGTCGCGTGGGATCGAATCCCATAAAATGCACATGGCCTTTTTTTATCCACCATAATTCAGAACAATGCGATAAATGCAGAGACAAAAGACCTAAAACTGAAAACGTATAAAATCCAGAAAAAAATAAACGAGTACTTATAAAAATCGGATTGTACCTTATATATTCCTCGATCGAGTCTTTTGTTGTTCGCCAACTTTATCGTTTTACGGTCAAAAAGGCCTTATAAAACATATAAACATATTTTATACATTTTTTTTAATTGCGATCGCTCTTTTATTGCCGGGGCCCAGTGAAGAAAACGAGCGTGTCATAAAAATTCACATTCACGATAACATAATTATGTTATTATTGTTATATTTATTATTGTTATGAACGGAGGTCTCTTCGTACGTATTATTTTTATATGATGATTTTTTTGGATTTTTATTCGCGCAGTAAAAACGTCCGCGTGCTCGGAGAAATAAAAGAAAAAACTTATCACGGAAAAATGATAGCCGGGGCCATATTTATTACACGACACAGTCATATTTTAATATTTTGTTGTCCGACAATAAAATGGCGGCAATTAACATTCTTCCGACACACCGAGTACCCGCTTCAAATATGGCCGCCAATAAAAGATTCAATAATCAAATTTTACACTCGACGTGTCGTAAATGATTTGTTTCATTTTTACACTCACAATTTCTCGATTTTTTTTCACTTTTAACCATCATTCTAAATAATTTAATTAATATAAAATAAGCTATAGTGTAGATAATGGCTTTTATTGAATTATTATATTATTTTCCTTATTGAACGTTCCTGTACAATGGGATTCTATCAGAACTTTCTACTGACGATACCATTTATCGCTTAATTAATAAAAATCAATGCTTTTGTTAAAGTTCATTGAGATTTATTTTGTTGTTTTCGTCAAAATCACAGTTTTATGATGATATCATAAAAATTCAAACATTCATCCATATCACAAAATAATTTGGATACTTAAAATCAATTCGTATTAAATTTTTCTAGACAATGAAACGCTATCAAAACCTTCCACTAATCATACCATTTATCACTTAACTTAATAATTAATGAAAATTGATCAAGTTTTAATTGTTAATTAATCAATATTCGAAAGGCTTCATTATAATATAACCGTATAAAAGTATATTGACATAAAATTTCGCAATGTTTATTCAATATAAATTATACAAACATCCAATTTGACATCATCAAATATTGATACAACCTTCGCGTTAGTTCTTTAACCCCTTGCGAACCCGGCGCGATAATCCGCGCATATCTCCATGCAAAATGTAACGTGCGTATAACGCAAACGCGTTACGGTGTATTGCGAAATTCCGCGGGTGAATTATTTATAAACAATTTACACATGCCATACGGCGTCACTCTATGACAAACAAGGTTTATGTCTTAACCCCATCAAATATTAACGCCGCGCTCTACGGGTTACGGTTATTGCGCACGTGCCCATATTGCCACCACCCTGTATAAAATGGGAGGGGGTCGTATATTATATATAGGGTGTTTGAATATTATATGCATATGTGAGTGGGGGTGATTTTGTTCGGTGTGTCGCAGGTGAGTGGAGGTTTAGTTTAGGTTGTGTTGTTGTTAAAATTTTTGGTTGATTATTGAGATAATGCAGTTTTTACACTTAAAAATGAACGTTTTACATATCAAATTCAATTATGGAAAAGTATTCATACGATCGTTGTCATAGTAAGCAATGAAATTAACCAAAATTCACAGTAACGAATTTTATTGATTATTATGAAAATGGTCTTAGTGTAAAATGTTCAATTTGAAGTGTAAAACGTCCAATTTGAAGTGCAAAACTATCAATTTGAAGTTTCGAACGTAAATTTTAGTGTAAAACATGTATTAAGTAACTAACATCGTCATCATGATCAATAGAAATGATGAGAATGTAAATCATGGGGATTTTTATTACTGAAAATAGTTTATGGTATATAATTTCAGATAAATTCACAATAATGTAGACGAAGAAATAATTCAAAAACATTTTTGATTCTATGAGGTAACAAAATTCTAAAGAAACTATATATTTGAGAATTTGGGAGCTAAACAGAAGTTTTAACCCTATTGTAACGTATTGAGGAATAATATGAACTAAAACATAAAAATAAGGCTGGAGTTAAATTATTGAGAAAAAAATACCCAAAAAAAAACGCACGGAAACATATCATTTCGATAAATAAAAAAAAAAAGTGTTACCTCAGTATTTCAGAAGATAAAGGCTATAATTTTAGCAAAATGGGGTATGCAAGAAATGTGAAATAAAGAAGTGCTTATTATCTTATAAATTAAATAAAAAGTATTTCAACGCTTGCTTTTGAATCATTAATCGAATGATTTCTTTCGTGTCATGGTATAATATATCGGTTGATTTTCTACATTTTAAAAAAAGGTGATAATTGAATGTACGGTGATAACTTTTTGAATCGATATCTCTGTGATTTTATAGAGTTTATTCCCTCTTACACTTCACATAAGTATATTTTTTTCAAAATATTGAAAACTGTTCATTATAAATAATTCACAAGAATGTCAATTTTTCAAGATGCTGCGATTTCATTGACCGTTACTGTAAACGTGTTTTATGTGTAACTCAACGCACTAAAAATTAATCAATTTTTATTTCGAAAACGATTTTATTAATTTGCAATAATATACAATCAAATTTTATAATTTCGCAATCAATTATAATTAAATTTTAAAACTATCGCAATCAAATTCACAATATGATATTTTTATAAATGAATTTCATGAATATAAATTGATGTTTCACTAGTACCTTCAAAAGTGACCATTCGTCTCGTTTTGTGTTCCTACCGACATTTGCGAAAAATTACTTAATTGTTCTGTCTACTGATAAACAAACGAAAAACGATATTTTCGTGTTTTATTCATCTAC
>JAOXNN020000029.1:2260170-2275096 GCA_028571205.2 Hydropsyche betteni | reverse complement strand
ATTTTATCGTTTTCCGTTTCTTAACAAAACCACAGCCGATGTTATTAACATCGGGCCTATATACTAGTTATATTATAATACCTTTGAAACGGTTTGTTGTTTTCTTAATAAGTGAAAAGTATTCGATCGTTTTCGGTAATATCTTTTTATCGTGATTGCCCTATTAATAGCTCATAAATACAATACCGAACGTAAAATTCTATTTAAATTATGTAATTTTTTTTATTATCTAATTCGAAAAATTTGGTTTTACAACGACAATTTTTACGAGTTGATTCTTTTACATAAAAATTTTTACGAAAACAAAAAAAATTATTACATTTACAATTTTTCAACTGTCTTTACAAGTTAAACTATCAAAATTGTTACATTTGATCTGAGTTTCGCAAAAATACACAATTTTTTAATTTTTATTTATGATATTCGCAATCTGAATCGCGAATGCAATCGCCAGAGTTGGAGCCCTATTTCAGAATATAGGGCTATTTGTGAAATTCTGCAAAATATCGGTGTACTTGTATGTCATTTGATCCTTGATTTCGAGTCGTAAATGTGTAGGGTTTTCATTGGCCGAATTTCGATTGATATGTGCAATCGAATTTTCAATGGTTTTGAATTATTCATTTGACCTGGAATAATCGTGATGCATTTGTGAATTCAAATAAATCGTGCGATCATTTTACTAACGCCTTTTCAAATAAATTAAATTGATTCATTAATTTTTCAATTTGAAATTAAATTTTATGCTTGTTTTCAATGAAATTGGATACGGTGATTTTCGATAATTTGAATTGGATTGATTTACAGTTTTCAAAATTTATGTTACCGAAATAGTGTTTTTAAAAGTTTCAATTGATTTTTTTTAAATTTGAATAAATGTATTGGTTTGAAATCATATAAATATGTGAAAATATTGCGTCAATTTTCATACGAAAACGGGAACTTTTGAATTATTTATAATGTATGCATAATATGTATTATACATATCACCTATTTCCTATGCGCATTTAAATTTTGTCGTCGTGCATTTTTCAAACTCAAATTTACTCATTCAACTGTAGAGAGAAGATATAAAATACATATTTTAAAATGTGAAAACGATAACGCAAAATTATATTACATTTGATTTGAATGCGGAAACAGCAATTCAACGAGAGGAAACGAACCGGAATATTATATTATTATGATACTACCTACCTATAATATAAATTACAGAAAATAATATTTCCTTTCATTTTTCTACACTTGGAAAATTTTAATGGATATAAAAAGAAATCAAATCTTGTTTTTTTCAGCAAAAATAATAAGCCATCAATTCTATAAAAAAATATAATATGCACATCGTGAAAAAAATTGTATGTATTGTTGTGTTGTATTATGGATGCGAATGAATATTGGGTGTATATTCTTTTCATTGATAAAGAATAATCTATATATGTACAATAAAACATTCTATTTACCTATTTCATAGATATATGTTAAAAAATATTAACATTACAATTATAAAAAAATCTGAATGTACTTTCAAGTGGAACACAATTCGCACGTACCCAACACATACAATTTTCTCATCAAGATATGATATTTAACCAAAAAAAAAATGAAAAAATCATCTCGCCCAAACCTAAAAATAGAAAGAGAGAGGGAAAAGAAAAAACGCAAAAGGGACAGAGTCGAAAAATGCGATTAAACTCGGAACAAATTTGCATGTGGGAGCAATCGCACCGAACTCGTCCTTTATCTCGCGCGTGCGAAAATTTTCGAAATTTTTCCCCGTCTCGCCGTACGGGTCAAAATTGACCCGAAAATTCGCAGAGGAAAATTCGGCCCCCCACCCCTCGCCCCGATTTTCCGCCGTTTCGGAAAATTCGTTCCGCGTCACGTTCGCGAGGTCACGTTTTTATGAAATTTCGCGCGACCACTTCATTCTCGGTATGGCCGTTCGTCGGCACGTGACGTGCACTCGTCGGAAATATTTTTAATTTTTCGCCGATGCAAATAGGGTCGTTATCGGTTGTGTGTTTGAATGTTTGAAGGTTTTTTTTCGAGTATTGGAAAATAATTTGGTGTTTTATTGCGGTACAGTTCGATGGAAATGGTCTTGTTTGATTTTTATTTATGAATGTGTGATTAGTTCGTTTTTGTTGTTACATTTTTGAATTTATTTTATTATACTATCTCAAAAAAACGATGATGGTTAGTCGGGAATTTATGATTTAAGATATCGTTGAAAGGATATCGTCCTAGACAGATAACTATGTTATAATGTTAATAATTTATCATATAAATTCATAAAATGCGATCATCATCATCATATGTACTCTTTACTAAATGAAAAATTTTTGACTTCAGAAATATGGTAATCATTATTTGTCACGCTTATTCATTTCATGAAAGTTCTTGAGCTCAACTTTAAAAATTTCACGAGTAAAATTTAAAAATTATGTATTTTCAAAAGTATCATGAATCATACTTTAGATTATTTATCCATTTAATGATAATTTCACATATCGTTCAGTCTCGATGTTATTTAAGAAAATGGCTCATTTAATATTGGTTTCAAAATTAAAATCAAATAATTAAATTTGATTTTGGAATTTCAACGTACACGTTAAATTGTTTTGTAAAATTTTAATTCTACGTATTAACGAATTTGATTGGTCAGATGTAATGAGACTTGTATCGGCCATTAAAATTCTAGTAATTTAATTTTTTTATTAAAATTTTCGTTTCATTTGAATACAGTCCTGATAAAAAAAAATTTATAATAATTATGATACAATTTTTATTTAACACCTTTGAATTTTTCGTTAACATTAAACGTTGTTGAAGATACGGTCGAAAATAATTGTAATTTTTTTTTTTGTAAATGTGTCAAATCCCCTATATATAATAGCGGATTTCTGTGTGTGTATGTGTGTTCGTCTGTTTGTTCGTCTTTTTGTTCGATCGTTTGATGATGCTCGCGACTTTTTCGCGAATATGGTCTTTATATGCGTTTACAGTTAACGTCTATAATATGATGCTTATTAGCTACTGCCTCTAACTTTGCCTATATATCTTAATTGTGACAATAATAAATGAACTGGTTTTATTAATTAAATATCAAATATTCAAATCAAATAGGGCATCGGGTAGCAGATGTTACATCTGGCTTTGCCATTCCAATTTAGCCTGTATTTCCATTAAAATAACGGCTATATTCACTAATTACATCATTCTCGAGCTCGAAAATCGCGACCTCCAAATTTAGTCTTTATGGTATTTATGGTTTAACGGCTATAATCTTTGTAATTTTCATTTTATTACGTAATAGTATGGTTATAAATTGACAGCCGATGTTATTAAAATCGGGCCTATACATTATCCTCTATATATAACAAACTGGTATCGATTTTTCGCAACGGAACGGTTATAAAATATTTTTGCATAGATTTATTTTTTTATATATAATTTCACAGTCGATATTATTAACATCGAGCCTATTTACTAGTGATAAAATAATTATATAAAAAATATAATATAGTAGGGGAGGAGGTAGGCTTCTTTTTAAAACGATCACTTTTAATACATTATACTATTCAAATTCATGAAATTCATCGCATTAAAATCAAAATATTTTTTCAAAACAACTCCACACCAATGAAATCTAATTCAAACAACACACCCATACTTACACAACCCATTAAAACTACGAAACTACCTCTTCGCATAACCAAACAATACAAAACCAACGCGTCAACATTAACCCAGTTTATATACGGCGAATCCGCGTTCGCAAAAACACACCATCCCCTCATCCCCTCCAGGCACGGCAATAAACGACTTAACACCTTCCCGCTGCATCTCGACACCCCGCCGAGCTGCATCCGGCTGCCAACGTGTTGCGAACACACTATAAGTGGAAGAAACACCGCCGTCCTCGGAGACGAGTTGCCGCTGTTTGTCTACGACCATACAAAACGCCATGACAATGACAAACACGACGGGAAGAAGCCAACCGACGCAGTGGGCGGGAAATTCGTCGCAAGACAAACAGCCATAAGCCAACCCCTAAAGGGGGGTGTGTGTGTGTGTTTTGAATGTCGAGTTTCGCGTTATCTCGCCGCAATTCGATTCTATGAGCGATGTGTGGGTTGCGTATGTTGTTTGGGCCGACCCGATTTGAGGCTTCTTGGATTATCGCGATGGGGGCGATGGGGTTTTTCGTTGTGTTGGGGTTGGTTGGAAAGATGGTGGTTTCGTGTTAAGAGGTTGCGAGTGGTGGATTTTTTTTTTTCGGGTCGCGTGCGATCGGGCGGGTTTGTGTCGTAGTATTAATTTCAATGCTGTACGTAACAAAAAGATTAACGCGGTTTACGTTTTTCGTTTGGAACTTTGTGAAAAAAATTGTTTTAAGCTGGAAATCTGTTTTGTATTAAAATTGCATCATGTAAAAACAAATTGAAAAAGGTCCACTTTATTATTGTATTCGTTTTCTCTGAATTGAATTAATGAAATAATTGAAAAATCTAATTATTTAGAAGAATCATAATTTTAATGTCGTAAAAAAATGAAAGTCATAAAAAAGTAATTAAATTAATTTTTTTCACTTTCGTTCATAAAAAAATAAATAATAAACGTTCTTAATTTTAATTGAATTGCTACGCAATTGAAAATACTTCACAATTCGAAAACATTATATTATACTTAACCATTTTTTCAAACATTATTATTTACACTAAATAACATAAAAAAGCAAAAATTTAACAAAACAAGCAGATTTTCTTACATATTTTCATATTCACAAACTTCAAAGACTTTGGCGTTCTTTTACCGAACCTTTTAAATTAACATTCGTTTTTCCTGGAAAATTTAATATTATACAAGCCACGTCATGTATAACAAAACATGTTATGTGGAATATGATATTATAGTTAATTGGTGAATTGAAAACTATCGAGTTTTGTTAATTAAAGCGTGAGCACTTGCTCAATGTACATCTCTTGTGAAAACAACTCGAGGCGTTGTTATTCTGCGAAGACTAATATTATTTTACATTGATTTGGGGAAAAGTATTAATTTTAATTCGAATTCTGTAGATACAATGGCATTATGTGTTCTGTGGAAAATTGGGTTTTATTCGATTCAGAGATAATTATATTCATTCTTTGTTCATTTATAAATTAATGTTATATTTAGATAATATTCTTAATATTTCATCGTGCTATTTTAAAAATAAATTTTTAATTAGACAAGAAAATTTTCATGTTTCAAACCGTTACAATATTTTATGTAAATTGTCAAAAAAACTATATCGTGTTTATAAGATTTTTGTTACATAATATTTCCAAGAATTTTCACCTAAACATAAAAAAACTTCGAAAAGCATTTTTACGCAAAATTTAATCAAAACACAACACAGGATATTTTCAATGTAATACTGCCTCGATGTTTCATTCGCTCAACAAGCCAAAGACTTAAAACTGATAAGCAAAAAAAAAGAGAATTAGCTATTTACGAAAAAACACGAGCCATCCATCTTTTTCGCAACCAAATTGAAATCTCGCCTAATACATAAACGAAAATACACCACCAGAAAAATTTTACTACATTTTCGAAAGGTACAACCATGTCGAATCGAATACGCTGACGACGCGCATACCTTACGTGACAAACCCAACGGTTGAATTTTCCTTCGAGTTGCTTCATAAAGCAAACGTCACGTACACCTTCCCGAAAATTCTCTTTTACACAACCAAGTAATATTGAAAATTTCTACAAAATATGATACGTTTTTCCCCGCATTAGAACTGGGTTCACTAATTCTGTTTCACTATAGGACCTGTATTAATAAGTGCTTCCAGTCTCGCAAGCCTGTGATCCATATTTCTTTATATTTAAATTTCTTGTGAAATAAAAATATATATTTATCCATTTTGTGCATTCCGTCCACTGTTTGCAAAACGAGAACCGAAACTATGTGTTCCATTTGATTAATTATCCTGGCTCTTATCCGACTAAACACTTCGCCCATATGTTATGTCCTCGGAAAATTTACCGCACCTCGTTTCCACGGAACTAAATGAACCCAACAACATGCGCAAACTTCCCTCTGCAAAAAATAAATAAATATAAATAGAATCGAGAAAAAAATTTCAAAACCCAACTTGGCAGGACAGTCGTTGAGACCTCCTAAAAGACACAGTAATTCTTGAAATTAATTGATCGAAAGAAAAACGTACTGGAAAACTTCTCCAAAGTTAATAGACCGTTTCGCCACTGGCCGACCGCTCGAAAAAAATTCTCATACGACTTTTCGGGGAAAGTTGCTGGGTATAAAAATAAAATGGAAAATAAAACAAAAGTGATTTCCCGTTGCTCGGTCCGTTCGACGAAACAATTATTGTATAAATCACAAGAATGTGGCGTCAACGAAAACTTTGTATAGCCGAAATGTGTTTATTTCGTTTTATTTACGAGCGTAGTTGGAACGTTTATTAAGACGATTAGTTGTTGTATTATAAATTTTGCCATGAACGTTTATAATACGGCGATTTTAATTGTTTTACACGTTAATATTTTTCAAGGTTTTTCTTAAATTTTAAATATGATTTTTCATTGAAATGATCAAATGTTTCAATATTAAAAAAATTCACCAATAAAATATTACGAATGATTAACTATTATATTTACACTTTCATACATCAACATAACATTTACAAGTAATAAAAACGTAACACGCAACGCTATGAGTTTATTTAATTAATATTTTGAATATTTATATGAAATATTATGGATGATCAAAAGTTTATGATGATATTAAATTTTCTCACTTATACGCATACTTAACCATAAAGTATCATTCATGCACACTTTTTTCAAATAAAATATCTTAAATATTCATCATATTCAACAACAAAAAATAGGTATACCCACCAATAATTTTTAGGTCACAAATTTATGCATGCGCGAGTTTTTATGCAAATATAAATCACGCATTTCTCGAAATATTTTATAAAAATTGATATATCCAACGCAGAATGTATGCGTATTATATTTGAGCTATAAATTTTAGAAGATAAATCTTCTTAGCGGCAAAAATATCTACAATATGTATGAGGACATATTTCAGCACCAGTGTGCCAGGGCATCCTGCAGGGTACTTGCATTTGATGGGATAGATAAAGTAGAAAAGACCCCGCTCATATTATGTATAAAATATGAACAAACTATGTATCGGCGTGAAATTACTTATTCTCGCCATGAATATGACAAAAATTTATTTTTCTTGTAGAACGAACCAATTTTATGTTTGAATTTTTCACGGTGCAGAATTAAACAGAATCACAAAAAAAACATGATAACGATGATATGAATAATTTTTTACTGCTTCATATTACTAGCTGAACCCGCTTATAGATTATAGTTTACAGGTTATAAGTTTTAGGTTTAAGATTATAGGTTATAGGTTACTATTATAGTATATAGGCCCGATGTTAAGAATACATCGGCTGTGAATACCATACTATATATTACGCAATAAAATAAAAATTGAATATATTTACAATTAAATTTTATAATTATCGCAATTAAATTCACAATATAATATTTTTATAAATGAATTTCGTGAATATAAATTGATGTTTCCCTAGTAGCTTCAATAGTGACCATTCGTCTCGTTTTGCATTCCTACCAACGTTTGCGAAAAACTACTTAATTGTTCTGTCTAGTGATAAACAAACGAAAAACGATATTTCCGTGTTTTATTCATCTACCTACATTTATGAAACTTATAAATAAATTGAAAAATCTAAAAAAGATGTCGAATCTTTATTTCATTCGATTTATAAATAAATATATCGGATAAAATACATATGAAAAATGGAAAAAACTCATTCATATAAGCCACGAACCTTGGTATGTCCGATTGACGGCCATGCTTATCAATCAGACATTTGCATTTCAGCTGTAGAACTTTCAGCGCTGACGCATCAATTTCTGGCCTCTTTGATGAACTGTGTACTTTTTCTGAAGTTTTTTCATTCACTGAACACTTTTTTTTAATTATTTTGATACACTGAACACTTTTTTAAATTATCCCGACACACTTAATACTATTTTTAAATTATCACATATCGATGTGCTAAACACCTTTTTATAAATTATCCTGAAGCACTGAACACTCACACTCACTCGCGTATAAAAAATTGAAAAAAATTAACTTTGCATCATTAACAACTGATCACTGCAAAGATCGCGATCGACTAAAAATTTTCCTTGTAACATTAAGTTGGGTATGTTCGTCGATTTCTTATCACATATTTTGCAAGGTGTGAAAAAAAAGGAAATGGTTTCCGCATACATTGAATGAAGACAATATGAATGAACGCGCTGATTGTGAAACGTTTGATATTATTTTCCTATTTTACAAATTTTCTAATTTTAGACATATATAACTTTCATTGTCAAGATACATAAAATCGATTTTAAATGTTCATCAGTAATGCTCGACCTCAAAGAATTTTTATTTATAATAGCTTCATAACAGAAAAAAATTGCATAATATTATTATGCTTGCATAATATTATTAAAAATGCTTGTGCTATTAGCACAAGCATTTTTTTAGTGATATTTCAAAGATTTGTGAAATTCTTTGAACAAGGAAAAATATATTTTAGAACTTATTAATTTGTTTATGATGGTTAAGCCCTTTTAAATCAGGATCGCATTACAAATTAGTAATTTTATGTTGAAATTAATTCACATCGATTATGATTGAAAATCATCATCAATGCGCAGTTTTCGCAGGGTTGATTATTTATTCTTTTAAAGCGAACCAGTTTTTTATCTGACATTCAAAATTTTGCGTTTATATGATAGAAGCATCGAAATCATCATTTCATAAAAATCACTCTCGAACCTTGTCCAGAATAAAATTTGAATAACTAAACCAAAAAAAAGAATACATAAAACAATAATTTCCCAATAAAGTTTTATAACGAAAAAAAAACTAATACTATAAAGATTTGCGCTACATATTTAAAAGTCTCGACACGCACGCGGAATAATTTTAGTTTATGACCTATAGAGTCGCTTATTATAACCGCTGAATACCGATCGGGCCATTGTTCTTTATTAAATATTTATTTATTCCCATGGCGTATCGGGCCGTCGAAAAAATCCCATAGAATCATACGGGATTCACAGTTCTCATAACACAGAATCGGACGCGTGATGCTCGTAAACTTGTACTAAAGTTTTTACTAAACGCTACAAGATGCGTCGTAAAATTAGTGAAATGCACGGTATCATATTGTTATGTGATCGAGTCGTGTTTGCGTGAGGTCCGAAAGTGTATCGTTTGAGCAATTTTATTGGGTCGGTGTCGAAAATTTGGTTTTGATTAGTCAATTGTGATGTTTTTCGGGGTGTTGATTTTTTATATAATTTTTAATTGTCGGATGGGATTTTTTAATTTTTTATGGCAGAATAAAGTTTTTTTATGTGATTGTATAAAAAATAACTTGATGATAAATAAAATACATCGATTTACATAAAAAAATATTTTCTGAATTATTTATTTGTATAATAATTCTAAAGAATGCTTAGTCTATTCATTTTTTGATCACGTAACATATAGTATTATTTACCTTGAAAATCGATGAATTCTGACTGACGAAATTACAGAATATTGTTTCCAGTAACCAATACATATATATTATTTCAATTTTTAATTAATCAAAATACTAATGATTTAAAATGGCTAAACTATCATATTTTCAACATTTTCGAAAACTTTTAACATACTCTGATATAATTCAAGATAAATTTCGTTTTTCTTTCTATCAAGGATTTTGGATTTACTGTAATTTTCATTTACCGTATTTTTACTGATATTTTTTTAATAATCACCGTTTCCTTATAAAACATCATTTCTAAAAAAAAAATATTTACCGGTAAATATTGAAAGATTACCGTTAAATTTGGGTCATTAAACGGTAAGTCAGTTTACTAGTTATGAAATCCCTGTCCGTTTATTAGTATTTTTGTTAATAAAATTGCTATTATATTGAATTTGATGAATTGGATCGATTCAAAATCAAAAAATATAGCATAACAACAAACGACCTCAAAATATTATATAATATAAATAATAAGTAATAAAAAACGACTAACACAACAACGAAAACCCTTAATAAAATAATTCCAATGAATAAATAACTTAAATTCCCCCGATTCACCGTATATATGATGCATCAGAAAAATCTTATCAATATTTAATAGGGCGTGATATTAATTTAATGCGATTCCGATACCAAGCCTTTTCCCGATTTCCATCCCGACGACAAAACCCCCATCGAACCCCCATCCGGGAAAAGGGGTGGCCGAAGATTGAGCGTTCCAATTCGCGGGAAAGCGGGGAAAATGGGAAAAACTGGTTAAATTTATTTTTCATCTATAAAAAGTGTCAATATGGCGAAACGCCCCGCCGCAATCGCACAATAAACTGACTTCGACGATTTTATAACCGAATAATTTTCCGCGAGAGGAAATTGCTTTATCCGAAAACTCGAACTGCCCCCCCTTTTTTGGATGAGGGGGTGAATTTTCTCCACACCCTCACCGCGCTTTTCACCGTAGGTTTTGCCGCTTTTCCGAATTCGAGTCAGTGTGTATGTGTTTTTTTTTTTATTTCAATTGCTTTTGTATTTCCGTTTTCAAACCTTTCTGCGTATTCGCTTTTTCGTACGAATCTCTTTTGTTTCGTAATATTCGGTTGATCAATATTTTTTTATGGAATTTTATACTTTAGCATGGAATGACTGTGAAGATACATATTAGTCTATACAATATGTAGAATAAGTATTAGATGTGGGTACTCTTTGGGTTTGAAGAGAAAATATAAAAGTATTCGCACAAAATATGGAATTCTTAAGAAGTTTCTGTCAGTTATTCCAGTATGGAATTACTAAGTATGAAATAAGATAAAAGTCAATTATTGTTATGGAATTAGAATTTTTATAATTCAGTAAATATAATTTATATGAAAATGTAAAATTTTCATATATATTTTTTTCATATTCAAGATTATTAATACCTTTGACAATGGATATTTAATTAGAATATTAATTAGGAACGATATGTATAGTAATGGGAAAGTTAATGGGTTATTTACGACAGTGATGATGAAGCCAATGATGTTAATTTTAATTATAGTAAGTACTTTTAGTTTATGTTCATTTCAACATTTCATTATAAATTGATTGAGAAAACATTAAATTAATTACTATAGTGGCTTTTTTTATTAATAAAAAAATATATACAGTACAAACGGTAAAATACACGATACTATTACAATTCAATATGAACGCAATAAAAACCACAATATTCTTAAGGCAGAACATTTTTCACACGGCCGATTTATCGTTTTGATTTTGAAAAAAAAACGAAAACCACGAGTGACAAACGCGTATAAAATATTCCCGCCGAACAAACGGAACGACCATTATAAAAATTTCGAATTATTATGACTTTTTTATGCGCGTTTAACGACGATTCGCTCTGACTGACCGATGAGGCCCGCAAGGACCGCGTTATTGTAACGAAAAAATAATAATAAAACGATAATATATCGTGTTGTGGTCGTTAGCGGGTTGGCGATGATCCGGAGTCATCGGGATTATTTACACAAGTTGTCAGTGATTTTATGACGGAGCCGCAATAAAACAATACGAGGCGAGATGAGATCGATAGATAAACATGGTCATAGTGCTTCTCAAAGTGTTGTGATTTGGGGTTGTCGAGATGAGAAATGTCGAGTTTGTCGTGTCTGATTCGTTTATTGGCGTAACCTTTAGATATTTTTCGATTCGGTCTATTTAAATTTTATTGATTTTAGTTCACTTGGTTTTCTATGTTTAGTTTTGCATCCTTCGAATACCTTTCTAGCACTTTAAGTGTCCATCCAGCATTTATTTTTCTTACCACACGGACATCTCAATGACATTTCAATCTCTCTACTTGGCTCAAAGCGTCTGTTACTTTGTCATGCTTTTCTCTTTCGTGTTCCTTTTTATATCCTTTCTAGTTATTTTTTATATACTTCTTAGTATACACTCGATTTTCATTGAAATTTTCGTATTTAATTTATTAATTTTGTAACCATAAGTCATAATTGGCAAATGTATCAATAAAAAGGGTACGATTTAACTATGCATTGAAAAATTGCTTTAAAACGAATTACTTCTGTATTAGAATAGTATACATTAATGTACTTTTAAATTTAATATACGTGTAATATGATTGCGTATTGAGCATAATTTTATTTGTAGTGTGGATTGAAAAAAAACGACAGTATAATATGAGCATTTAAAAATACGAAACGATCAATAGGAAAAATAAGTTTGAGCATTAAAATAATCAAGTAGCAACATCGCCAAAGTAAAGTCTTCCTGTATAAAAAATGTAATACAACTGTTAATTAATGGAAAACTGTAATCATGTGCTTTGCAAACGATTATGATTCGTCACAATTTTATGACACGAAAAAAGATTGAGAACCATCTGCTTATATAACACGTTGTCAATGCCTGCCGCATAAAATATATATCTTTTTCTACTGCTCATATTAAAATGCGCTCCGACCAAACAATAAAACAAGTCTTCTAGAGCGGCTCAATAATAAAATTGTTCGGAAAATATAGATTCACAGTTCATTATAACGAGATCGTTATCGCGCACGCCCGCTAATAAAATATTAAAATATTCAATCACAATAAAATTAAACTATCGTCCTTGTGATGGCACAAAAAAAGCATTAATTTTCAATTCAATTTTGTTAAATACTGGACATGTTCCCGATTTTGTGAATTACGGCCCTTTTTAAGCGTAGCCGTTAAAATAAACGGCCGGCCGGAAATTAACGCGATCGCCTCATAAAATTAACGAAAAATAATTTAACCCTCAATCACGACTTATCCTCGTACTGATTTGTGGCTTTGATTTGTCATTTTACATTGTTACAGGTTTTATATATAAAATTTAACTTTTGACCCGTATCATGCCACGATTCCCAATTGGGAACAGTAAGTTTTTTTGTTCTTCAATTGGTAAAACTCTAAAAATAATACCTTATTTATGTATGGAAAACGTATAATTATATGAAAAAATAATCTGTTTGTTTTATTAATTTGAAGTAATCTAGAAAAGAAAATTTCGAGGTAAATCATAGATTGGAAAAATGAGGTTTTTTCAATATTTTTTTATTGTTTCTTTAAATTATAAGTTGATATAGGATGCGAATTAGCTGTGCATTAAAATATATAGATTGTGTATTAAAGTGAATTACTTGTACCTTAGAAAAATATACGATGTGTATTAAAGAATCTCGTATGGAGCATCATTTTATTCATAGAGTGCAGTATAAAGAAAGCATTAAAAAAATTGTTTGAATTCGGTTTAGTGCAAATCGATTATATTACGGAAGTTGCGAATAATGGTTGTGCAGTTGATATTTTGCTCTGTTCTAATACATGTTTATTCGTTTTAAGATACAGATATTTTTTCTAATGCACACGTTTTAATATTCGTGCAAAATGCTCCCCTTTTTTAAAACCACATTTATTTTGTTTAATGCACACTTAAATTATTTCCTTTAGTATATGGCTATTGAATAAACTATAATGAACATGGATACCAGGTCATTAGAAAAAAATATCACAGCCAGTTATTTAGGTTTTTTGTCTGTTCATATGAATTATTACAATGATTTTATAATAACAACTAGTATATAGGCCCGATGTTAATAACATCGGGATGTGTATGTGTTTATTTTGAAGTCGATGTCCGTACCCGATTTGGATATTTAATATTTAATTAATAAAATCAAAATAGTTCATTTGTTATTTGTGTGTGACATATACGCAAAGCCTGTAGTTAGTAGGTACTAATAAGCATCATATTATAGACGTTAAAATAAGTCGATAAGATTATAGCCAAGACTAAATTCGGAGCTCTCATTATAGCCGTTCTCGTGTAGCAATTATAGCCGTTATATTTGAACGGCATACAGGCTAAATTGGAGCGATAAGTCGAAAGCCTCACAAACAAACACAGACGTCTGCCATCGGTGATTATATACACGTATAGGGGATTCAAATATTTTTTCCACTGCCTAATAATCGACGTATTGCATAAGTCAATAGAAACACTTTCATAATCGTGATATTATAGACGTTAAGTATACACGCATAAAGACCATATACGTATGAAGAACAATTTTATAGACGCAAAAAAATAATCGTATCGACGCGTCGTTTTAAAATCGCAAGCGGCATCGAACGAACGAACGACACACACACAGAAATCCGTGATTATATATAGGTTATACAACCCAATGATTGAATTTGGAGTTTAAAATATTCGATTTGAAGTATAAAACTTATAAATGAAATAATCATCACGCCACTATCCTCTACATGAAGTCTCGCCCTAACATAAACACTTGAAACCAAAATTCGCGAAAACGCTCAGATCCGCGCCGTTCGAACGCCATCCAGGGGGTGGCGGGAGGCTTCGGGGGTTCGGATATCGGCTCGAAGTTGAAGCTAAAGGCCATAAGTTTTATAAGTTGTGCGGCCCTCCTCGGCACCGATATTTATGACCGACACGAGAGAACGGCAAACGGAGTTGTGTGTCTCTGGCCCGTTATAAGGGCACCGCAGGGAGCCCGGCCAACTTTCGTCGACGGGCCGAAAGTTGCGCCTCGGACAGAATCAGGTATGCGCCAATTTCGGGGGAGCTCGGCTACGGTGCGGGTCGGGATTTTTGATTGACGAAAAGGAGTTTGATTCTGGAGGGGGGAGGGAGGGCCGTTTTATCGCCTCTATGGTGGTGTATGGTGGTTGTAAATGTGTATGGAAGGTGTAATGATTTGTACCTGAAT
>JAOXNN020000029.1:2240477-2255148 GCA_028571205.2 Hydropsyche betteni | reverse complement strand
TCGGGTAGCCTATATGTCACAAACAAATAAATGAATTATTTTGATTTTATTAATTAAATATTAAATATTCAAATCGGCTTTTCATATTTTATCGTTTTCTGTTTCTTAACAAATCAATACCCGATGTTATTAACATCGGGCCTATATACTAGTGTATAAAATAATGCCCAATGAGAGATTCTTTAATGCACCAGAAATAATTCTTATCGTATACATTTCTAACGCACAAGTATAACAATTCGTTTTAAGGCGCAATCTATATTTTTTAAATACACAATTAAATCGCAACTACAAGTAATATAAATATTTTACTTTTATCACTACAAACGTTGATTAATTATTTTATTTCGATACTAAATTATTTACTTATCAAATTTTTAATAATTTACAAACTTATAAAGAATTTCTTATATATTTATTGAATACATACAAACTGTTCGAACATTTATGAATCGATTTCGATTGAAATTAACACTAAAAAACATCCAAAATATGACATCCTGAAAAAAAGCAAAAGATCATACAACCATGCTAGATCACAGTGACCGAGACGGCATTAACTATGTTTAAAATATTAGTCATTTACAATCTTGTTTAATTTTTAAAATGATTGAGGATCAATCGATCACTTTCTTGACTGAAATTATATCACAAACAAAAATCGCTCAATAAAACAAAAAAAAAATCAATCTAAAACACTTTTGCATACGAACAATCGATTCCTCCGAAAACAAACTTACACTAACTGACCAAATATCAATCAATAGCACTAAAAATCACCCAAGATATGAAATCCTGAAAAAAAGCAAAGATCATACATACACATGACACATCCTAGATCGCAGACATAGATGAGACGAAAACGAAATTTATTAGTCGCCTGCAAGGCACCACTTACACGCTCACCCAATATTTATTGCATGCCCATTCATACATCCTCAAAACGCGTTCCCTACTCCCTTTCCGATGCATATATGCTTATCTGTATATCTGTAGTACAAGGGCGTCTTCCTGGATACTTCTACCTGCCCTGAATATTCGAGATAAATCGATCATATTTATTATAACGTCGAAATGGATTTTTCACGTTTGCCAATGAATGCGTCGCATAATTCATCCCTTTAATTTTTATTGTGCGAGCTTTTTCTGCTTTATGACCGCAATAAAGATTGCCGAGGGTTTCTCGATTGTGTCGTTAATTAATGAGGTGATGTATTGTAATTATTTTTTTATTGGCGTCCCGTTCAATGATTGATATTATATAGCGATTTTTTATATGAAATTTGATCGAGTTTATAGTACAGGTTTTATGTTTCGAATTAAATCTTTTATACTTCAAATTCAATCATCGAAAAGTGTAATATGTATTGTTGAGACCATTCTCATAGTAATCAATAAATTCATTGATTATAACGGTCTTAATAATAAATTCTGATGGTTTGATTTAATGAATGAATATTTCTTATGAATAAATAGTCCATATGAGTTGATACAAAATATAAAATGTAATATCACATTTCAAATTATCATTATTTAAAATTTCTATATACAAATACAACATCAAATTTTTAATATGTATTGAATATATAATGACATTCTTCCTTTTCAGAAAAACTATATTACAATATGACCTTTAACCGCAAACAAAACACGACATTATCAAGCAAAATATGAAACGGCCACCGTTAACGTCCCTACACAACTTTCGCATTAAAATTTTCCACGAAATAATACACACACACAAAAGACAAAACGGTAAATTATTATTGTAGCTTTTAATGACCGGTCCGTTTTTAGTGGAGTCGACCCTTATCGCGGACGACAAACACCAAACACCTGATTTATTGCGCAATGAATGTTTTTATGGAATTTTGAAAGACTGCGTATTTTTAGTGGCTATTTTTTTTTGGATGTCCATTTCGCGTCGTTTCCCTTTTACTTTCTGTTGGGCGTTTTTGTTTGGAAATATTCGGATGAAAAAAGTTTTGAGTGTGCGACCACCGTGGGTTATCTTGTGCGATTTACGCGTTTTATCTATTTGGAAGGATCTTTTGGTAAATTTGATTTTTTTGATTTATTTGAAATTATTTTAAATACCATAATACATATGATTCTTTTATATATTCATATTTTTTTTAATTAATATAATTTTACGATAAGTTTGACGATACAAAAACATAATATATGAATCGTAATAAATATAAGTGTTTAACCGAAATTTATTGCACATATAAAAATATTTTATTTTCTTGATTATCATTTTACATCAATTTTTGGATATAATTATAAATAAAAAAAATTTAAAAATAAAATAATTATTTCGATTTCGTAGAATTTCTAAGAACTTTTGCGAATATCATTAATATGACATCCGAAATAAATATACACGTTAAAAATGCATTTAAATTATTTATAATTGACACAAAACCACTATCGAAATGCGATCAACAAACAAAGAATGGGTTGAAAGTTTATTATATAAAACAGAGAACGTAAACTAGCAGTTTATAAACGATAATTTTTTATAATATATTGACCATTTCAAACAAATTTCAGATTTTATCAGTCAAAAGTGATTCTAGAGTCACGTTAATTATCAATTGATTATATTTCAATTTAAAAGAGATTAATTATATTATATAACGTTAGAGATTATTTTAGTATTGTATGTATAAATCATTACATTGTATACAAGTACAATACCAAATTTATTTTATTATATAACATCAAATCCTCGAAAAAATTTCTAATAAAAATATGCAAATATTCAAAACATTGTAAATGTACACAAATCATATTCATTAAAATTACGTTTACCATTGACAACTTTTTGATACAATCTCTCACAAATTAAATTCATCGTATTAAAAAAAATAAATATCTAAAGTATTGTTTTTTTTTATTACTACTTAACAATACTGATAAGTTTGGTCACATTCCTCAAAACAAACAATCGATTCTTATCAATAATAAATTCGATCGATCGCATCATATTAATCAAATTCCCCTCAAAATCCTCATTAAAGAAACATTCAGCACCCCTGATTATAGAGTCATATACGAAATATGGAAATGAGCCGTGATATTACGAACCTCCAACGGACCGATGATCCAAAAAAAGTCGTAAAAAAATGAAACACGAAAAAAGGGACGAGGCCCCGAAAAATCCGGTAGCGGCCATTCATTAGTGACACACAAATACACAGGACAGATATTGGCCGCGAATAATGGGGCCCCTTATTATGGGGCCTCGGTCAGGTGGTCCCTTGAATGAAATACAGAGCAATTATCCGCGAAGGTTTTTTGCCCGAAATTCGTCTTTTTCCCCCGCCGTTTTGGCGGTTGTTGTGTGTATTGTTTTTTTTGCGTATTTTTGAGTATGAATCGATTATTCGGATACTGTTATAGTCTGTTTGAAATCTCAACTTGGTCGAATTCATTGTCTCGTTGAATGTACTGATCGCCAAAGTTAGGCGATAAACTGTGTGTTTAATTTTTTGTTACTAAGAAAATATTTTAGTATTTACTTCCGCTATATTTTCTTCAAAACTTCCTAGAAAAAAATCATATTCTGAAATATACATATAATACTCGTATAATGAAATATGATATATGATGATAACATTTTAAAAATATTATTCAATAAATAATACCAAAATATTCACTGTTTCGATCAAAATACTTCCCTTTCTATCTTTCCCGAAAATTATTCACCATTTTCCCTGAATTACTTATTATTTTATCTTTGTAAACTATGAATGTTACTTATTTTCAATTAAAAAAACTGTATAGTATCATATTTTGTATAAAAAATAGTTTGTGATGACAGAGGGTTTGTTATTTATGAGTAGCTCGATCGTTTGTCGATTGTATATAATATCATTCGATAATATGATATGGGTTATCTTCGATCTAATCTATCTATCAAAATGTTGTTTGTATTCAAACTAAATGCATTATTGATGGTTAGTCGTTTATTATTTTTTATCATGTATTTATTATTGGAAGTTTATACATATGTCATCTGATCGTAAAAAGATATGAATAAAAATGAAAATTATTTCTATAACACAATTTTGATAATACATGATTCATGAATGTTGAACTATTTTTATACAACACGGTTTTTGAAAAAAAAAAATTAATGCTTTAAATAAAATATTTATTGACAAATTTGTATTTTAACATGCATTATAAATTGAGATTCTTAACGAATTTCATACGTAATTCATAAGTGCATAAATTATTTTTTTTTAACGAATTTCTCGTGCAGTTCGAGTATTAAGCGATAGAAGCTAAAAAATTTAGACACATCGTTTGAAAGTAAATGAAAAAAATGAGAAAAACATATCGAGACCAATCAAAATAACGTTCTTCGATCCCGCATATATGACTCATCCACATTTTCAGCACACATACCGATAGCCGCCCATAAAATAATATGACAAGCTGAAAAATAGATCCGCCCACAAATATGAAATGTTGCGATATGATTTGGCGCCGCCTTGCACTTGCGCAATACGCCGCCCAGTTATGATTTCATATTTGCTTTTTCGGGAACGATGGGCGGAGTTCCCGTAGGCGGGGACCCTTCTTCCAGTTATGATTTAATATGACGTCCCGGATTAGGTGGGCGGAGCCGTACAGTTCAGAGGCGGATTTCGTGTTTTTAATTTCGGCTAAAAAAAGAATCATTCTAATAGATCAAGTGCTCGAGCGAGTATAAGTAGGCGAAGGAATAGGGTGACTGCGAAGTTCCCTAGGGAGTCCCTAAACAAAAGCCTAGTACTATCTATCGGTCGAACTAAATGACAAATCGAATTATTTGGCCGGGCCCTTATTAACCCCCGCGGGGTCGGCTTCTAGACGCTTTTGTTTTATTATTTTATTGTGTGAGTACGTCCAGGGTTTAGTTGGAGTCTTTTCTTTTCATCGTTTGCTTAGATTTCGATGTATTATCGAGTTAATATAAATTTCTGGATAGCTCGAGATTGATGAATCAGATTTGCGACCGAATTTTACAGTATGAATTGAAAAAATGAGAGATTTTTTATCGGCTTAAAGATTAAATTTTCAAAGTGTTGCTTCAATAAAATATTCAGTACAAATCGTGTTTGATAATTTTTGAAACAAAAGAATAAAACATCGTCATCGATCGTAATAACTCAGAATACGTTGAAAAATAATTTTAAAAACGATCGCAATATTTTCGAAAATCGGCCCTAATCAAACATAATTATATATATCGGAAAATCCAGAGCTTACAAGGGAAAAGGCGTCGTTACGCGAACCGATCAAACGTTTTACTATTTCCTAGGGTGGCGGTATACCAATAAAAGTGTTCTACGCATCTTGCGACTTTTGATGCGCCAACCATCGTCTTGGTAGAGGTCCTTCGGGATATAGAAAAGCGAAAGGCGATGATTATACGTGCGTGGAGGTGTTAAACTTTGTTCGGGATAAATCAGCACATCGAGATTAGTTTTCCGCTGGCCGTGGAAAATCTGCGAAAGTCGTGTGTATGATAGAGAGAGACACTTTCTGCGTGGCACAGGGTGGTTTGGAAATTTGTGAGATGTGAATTGATATTTTTATTATTATGCTATATGGGCTGGTATTGATTTTGTGGTTTATTTTCATACGAGTCGTTCAGAAGTCGTATTTTGCTATTGTGACTTTTAACATGGGGGATACCTTTCCAAAGACTATAGTGTAAAAAAAATGTACGGTGATCATATGAAAATTGGAGATAGGTTCTATCAGTATATTTAGATGAAACTTCCATCCAAATATATTTTTTAAGAAATGTGTAACGTCGAAAAATTTCACCATGTGAAATCATAAAAAAAACATCAATTTTTTTTATTAAATAACTATAGTTGTGTATTGACATAATAATATTTTTTCCTATTTTTAAACCGTGTTAAAGTAAAAAAAAAACACTAAAAAATGATTAGCTCTTTTTTTTTGAATCGCGTAAAAAGAGTTTTGGGTGTAAATCGAACCGATTTACATTACAATGTAATAATTTTTATATTTCAATATTTTTTTAAAAAACACCTTTATTGGTAATCACTAAAAAAAAATATATGTATATAACTCTTTGTGAACTAATTTTCTCATATTGCGCAATGAGTAAAAATTTTCAAAACTTCCAATAGATTATTATAAAACTCTTTTCCAAACCATAAGGTTGCATATGATTTAATAACGACGAATTTCTTATAAAACCTAAGAATGTGCCTTTACCCAAAAATCAAAAAAAAAAAAAAATACATATGTAGATTACCTTTGTGAATTAATTTCTTCGTATTGCGTAATGAGTAAAAATTTTCAAAAATTCCAATAGATTATAATAAAATTCTTTTCTTAACAATAATATGATTTAATAACGATGAACATCTTATAAACACTACGAATGTATCTTAACCCAAAAATCCGAAAAAAAAATCGAAAAATACAACCACATTCCGAACCACCATATACAAAACCATAAGCACTGCAACCCCCGCACGGACAGTTATCCGAAGAGCACATCGCCTCAACACCATACGTACACCATTGGCTTGTACGTGACCAGGGTGATTGGCACATTTGATTTGATGCTCTCAATCAGACGGAACGAGTGCTCTGCGGGTTTTACTGTCTCGGCCTGGGCTTGATTAACTAACTTTTTGCACATAAATGGATAATTCGGGTGCCCCGCAAAGATGCGGCCTTTTCGGGGATGGGGGTTCTATTTTGAAATTCGGCGGATCCTTTGTGTGTTGGATCATATTGATGTTTTTAAAAATGAGTACGTAGCAATTATTTAATGCGAATTGTATTCAAAACGGTTATTCTTACAAATATGAATTAATGAATCTTTTCTGTATAAATTTTTTTATGATTCAAATTTTATTATTATTATATACCTCTAAATGTGAAAGTTAACGAAATATTCGTGAAAGATCGTTTTCGGCATCTATTGATCTCCTATGCTATTGACCATATTATCAAGTATTTTTTCGAAACCTAGCTTTCTTCTGTTTTTTTGGAATCAAACATCTTTATCGATTGAACCATACATCCGATGGCGGCAAAAGCTCGGCAACGACAACAAATGAGGCCGGTTCGTAATTAAAGATTTCCACAACAGCGAACCACGTGACACGAATCTTTCACTGAATTTCACAAACGTTCTCGCATGGACATCAATCTGGAAGAACGGTCTCTTTGAATTATATTATGCGAGATCTATTCAAAGGCGCGACGTACCTTTCTTGCGGCGGCTTTGTCTTAGCGGGCGGCCCTTTTGCGCCTTTTGTCTCGTTTTCGTATTCAAAGTTTATTTTAAAACATATTGTATGATAGTTTCAAAGATGACCTCTCAGCGAGAGAGACATAAAATTAATAACTGGATCGTTTTTCATATGGAGACGTGTGCGCGTGGCGTACGATTTGTCGTTCGACAATGTTGTTCTTATATGGTTGAGTGTTATAAAACAGATGTTTCCAACTGATTAATTATGCGTGTGTTCGAAAAATTTTTTAACAATGTTACTTAATAATGGAAATGTATCATTCATCATTTTTTCAAATAATGACTTATCGATTTGCGACAGTTTTGATGTTGATATTGGAATTTTTATGAGGATTTGCATACATGTGTGTTTTTAATGAATTTTTTTGACGAAAAATCGATATATCATGATTCCAATACATTTTGACTAATCAAAATTATAAAAGTGAATTTAGTGTTGATGTTATACATATTGTGGATCATTGCGAAAATTATAAAAATTAGATTGCAAATAAAAAATTTTTTTTTATTGAAATTTTAAAATTAAAAAATATTATATGATCACAATATGAAAATTTTTGATGTATGTATTTGAATTTGCATTGCATCAAAAATAACACCAAGGCCTTGACCACACATTACATCAATATTAATGCAGCTTATGTAATCAACGATACAACGATATTAGTGATTATATAAAAATTTATATAAACCAAAAATTTTAAATTAATATTCTAATATAACATTAGAAAAAACAAACATTGAATACCCAAGACAAAATGACAAACGATCCCGATGATAGGGTCCAACAAGGCACAATAATCGTCCGTGTCAACAGAACGCATCATTATACATTTGTACCGCACAAAAATACATATATTATCCAACATTATAAGCCTTCGTCGTACAAGCCTCTTTTATATTATCATATTATATAATATAAGATGCGGACACACATCCGTAAGATCGATTATGCGGTGCTCGCGTTTCTTTGTCAGGCTTTTGTGGGAGAGGCGAATCGTTCGTCTCCTTTGATGTGACTTTTCATATGTTTTTTTTTATATTCTGGATATAATATGTGTATTTTTTTATTGTCCATTGAAAGGTTTATCAAATTTCTAGATGTGCTTTATTGCTTGTCGTTTGTCGAGCGGCGTGGCGCCCATTGTTGTTTTGAAAGATGCGACTCTTTGTGTGGCTCGTGTGAATGAATTGTTTTTAATTTATTAATTTTTGTGGTGTTGTAGTTTTTATAAATATGTTTTTTTTATATATAACACAGTCAAGTATTGCTTAAATTCACGAGAAAGTTATACAATAGAGGAAAAATGTTGCATAGTATGAAATTATTAGCACTTTTTATATTATACATTACTTAAAAAAAAATAATTTAAAAAATACATGCATTTACAAAAAGTTCTTCTGTTTTATTTTGATTGTTTAAATAAACGATTTGATCAAATGAAAATCATTCGTGCTTTGTTGTGAGTATAAATAAATGTTGGTTAGATGAATTCTCAGTTGTAATTTCATTATGTTTAAACAAAAAAATGTTATCACATAATACAATATGGTTTCAAGATAAAAGTCCTTTTATTTTACAAAATATTCGACGATTTCTGAAAAATAATTTTATAAATTGTTTAGTATATAATATTTAGAAATAAAAAATAAATAAAATATCACGTATTGAATCATATATCATATTTTATATTACCTGTTGTAATGTTAATTTATTAAAATTTCAGAAATTTTATTACTTCGACTTAAAAAATTTATGGAAAAATCCAATAGATCTTTTTTTCAAAATTAACAAATACAGGTGTACCTACATACATATAATATGAAAATATAAATCGGTTTTGTCGATACATAAATAATTTTATTCGAAAATGCCTCCGACTTTCACGAGAAAAGGGTCATCGTGTTTCATCTCGTATTGTAAATCTTATTAAATTTTAATCCATGCGACATAAAATATGTCATTTGTGTAATGTTTCGTAGCATTTCGTCATGTCGTCGGTAGCCATTCTTTCGATATGACAAACGGCTTCTGTTAACTATTTACGACTGAACATGTTCCGAACCAGCAGGTATTCTCGATCACCAAAACCAGGGCCTCACTTTGAAATATAAGAATTTTAACGTATATAAGATGTGTTTTTAAAATTATGCTATTTATCGAGTAATACTGAATAATATTTTTATTCAAATAAACATTTTTGGTCTTTTTCTTTATAAATTATGAGTATCATGTACTGTAGTCATAAATGAATTATGTTTATACGATGAAAAAAAATTATTGATATTATCGAAAATATTTCAAGCTTTTTTTCGAATTCAATTTCTCAATGATTTTCACGTTTAATAATTATAGTTGAATTTGAATTTGAAAAAGTAGAATTTGAAGTGTAAAAACTGTATGAGTGAAAATGACTCTCACATTGTTGAAATTTTACGATGAGCGTAAACATTAGTGTAAACTTAAGTGCAAACTTATGAATAAGCGTAAGTATTGTATGACATAAGCATAAGTATAAGCGTAAGTAATATACAGCATAAACGTTAGCGTAAGCTTAAGTATAGTAAGCGTAATCGAAAGTATTATGTTTTATAAGTATTATACTATTTGCATAAGCGTGAGTGCGAGCGTGAGCGTCAACTTGAACATGAACGTGAGCGTGAAATGAGCGTGAACGTGAGCGTGAAATGAGCGTGAACGTGAGCGTGAAATGAGCGTGAACGTGAGCGTGAGCGTGAGCGTGAACGTGAGCGTAAGCGTGAGCGTGAGCGTGAGCGTGAGCGTAAACATTATATACATAAGCATGAGCGACGAGCGTGAACGTAAGCATATGCGTAAATATCATATAAGCATGTATAATTATATCTTAAGTAATTTACAATAAATCAACCCAACGATAAATCCGTTTTGAGGTCCGCATTAGTTCCAATCAGCAACATTGCGAAAAACCAGGATTCCCAAAACACAAACAGTTCGGCACTGACGTCCAGCGATTCCCAACCGTCCACGGGTCACCAATTGTGAAAGCGTGTCACGTCATTCATGTACATAATATAATATAAATGTGTGGCTTCGTTCGGTTTGGCGGGCTCCCGCCGAGCGCGATACCATAACTCCGTTTATTATGAGACGTTTATGAGAACGGAATTTGTTAAGGGCCGACGTCGGCAATAGAATTTCAATCGAACTCCGTCGGGAACGGGTTAAGTTGCCTGTGGTTGCTGCGTGCTTTTCGAATGTGCGTATCGATCGGCTGTTTGCTTAGATGTTTTGGCGATTGATGAAAATGTGTTTCGATCGTATGATTTATGGATGGGGTTCGCATTGGCTTGTTCAAATTTGCTTTTCGCGCCGACCTGTTTTTCATTATGCTGCTAGTATGTTTGAACACTGCGATACGGTAGTTAATGGTTATGCATAAAATATTTCGATAATCTGATATATAATTGCTATTATATTATAAAAAGTAATTGAGTTTTGTATCGAAAGTACATACATATACTTTGTAAATATTTGTTGTTTTTTTTTTTTAATGTTTTAAAACATTGCGAAGATATTTGGTTTAGAGAAAGATCTGGATAAATCAAAATTCGAAAAATATTCAAAATTTCAAAAAAGATCAACTTGTAAGTCTTTGTAGTTCGATATGAGAAGTAACTCTATACCTAATAAAAAAGATCAAAGATGTACAATATGTGCTAAAGATATTGATATGATAATTTTCTCTATTAATGAGAAAGATATAATAACCATAACGTAGTTTTCGAGTGCCTTGTTTTGAAAATAACCTTCCGTGGTGAACTAATCCCTAAAAAGGAGTAAGATTGTATTATATTATTGGTCATTTTGCACTGTTTTCTAAATAATACGACTTAAATCATATATCAATTCAGTAGCGAATATTATTATTACGAAATACTATATTCATTTAAAAAAAATGTTTATATTATAATTAAGTAAATAATAATCAAAATTGAACTCATGAATTTAAACCTATGCCATTCTCGCCCCTATTATCAATATATGTGTATTTTTTATGAGTGCTTATTTAAAATAAACACGTGTTTTAAAAACATCAATAATAATTTTAACGCACATTTCGATAGTATCAATTTAACTGTGTTTTTTTTTTAATTTACTCATAATTCTGCCAATAATTTTCGTCACAAATTCACAGCATTTTTTCACACTATATTCATTATCTATATCTATATCTATATTATTATAAAACCGAAATGAATAATATAAAAGAGAAACGACAAAAGGCTACTATTACACCGCCGTTGAAGAATGTCGATATTTATATATGGGTTTCCTTTTTTTATTTTTGTTTCAGTTTGGGTTTTTGATTTATAATTTAATGTAAATTATGAGTAACCAAAACAAAGGACGAAAAAGCTTACCACACTATATATCATCATAATATTATGTTCATGGAAATCCGAGACAATCCATTTAAAAATTGTAAGTATACAACGAATCATTAAAGCTTAATTGATTTTTATATTAAAAAAACTTAAATTATTTTAACCATTTAATATATAATAATAATATTATATTAAAGTTTATGTCAATAAACTAAAGATTGAAACGATCTGAAATTTTCACTCTGACAAAATAATTTTAATCTAAATAAAAAAATCAACATTTATAAATGCCAATGATCATACACATTAGTATTTTAAAATCGCATTTGTTCGAACCAATGTGAAGGCTTGATTTATGCCTTCCTATCGGAAATTTTTATGGTATGGTCACTCTCATAAATAATATTTAAATGTTCTTTGCATAGATTTCGTTCGTTTTTAATATGTATTATATTTTAACGAAAAAATAAATAATATATAATAAAATGCATCGATAAAGCTAAGACTGTAACGGAATTCATATATATTAATTTTTTGCTAATAGAAAATTTTTTCAATCCAAATTTTTGAAATTCAATGTTTTTTTCGGAATAAACGTATTATATTACAATTGAAATTTTTTGAATATACTGCTGTTGTAATTTAAACAATACACATATTGTTTGCACAAACTTTAGAAGCTCCATTTGGATGTCTAAAATGAATTATAATATAATATCAAGATTTAATATATAATTTCAACCTTAACAATTTAATATAAAAAAAACATATTGAATGGACTAAAGATTTATTATTTTTGAATACGTGTCTTTAATTTTGATACGAATAAAGGCACTGAAATTTACAGTACAATATTGACTCATCTGCAATATTCCTTCCAGAATAAGGTATACAATTATACAACATTACTAATTATCCATATTCGATATCATAATTGTGTTAGCACAGATGTAGTGAAATGATTTTCGTTCTGAAATAAAGCTAATTACAGAAGTCATATACAGTGTACGTTCATTGCAAAATCTTCAATTAATTTCATTTGAAACAATTTGCATGTAGATTCAAATATAAATAGTACTTTATTTTTTTAATTAAATAAAAAAATAGGAAGAAATAATAAAAAACTTCGTTAAATATAAATTTTAAATAGAATAGTTTCCGAATCATTTCCGGGTCCAATCATTATTTGTAACGAAATAATTCGAAATAATAATTCTATTATGTTAAATGAAATTTTTAATGTGTAAAGTTTGAATACCTCTGAAAATTATTATTGCGTAAGAAATGAAAAGCAAACAAAAAATTCAATAAAACGGTAGTTTTCTATACAGAAAATGGTCACTGTTCTGGTCACGTCCCAAAATGACACACTGGAAAATTTTGTTGCTTTTTCTTCCAATAACCATCACGATTGCTCAGGTAATATTTTTAATCTTGATCGAAAAAATTTGATAAGTTTTATAAAATATATATCCATATATTTTTAGAACAATAAAAATACAAAATGTCCCAGTTTTAAAAACATTGCCAATTTTCAAAATTCTAGTGAAATAAGAAGAATTCAAGAGTAGGTTCTATTTCATCAATCTATTGCAGCATTTCCTAATTTTTTCTGTTATGGAATATTTTATGATTAATTTTGAACTTTTCTAGGTTCATGTTATTTTAGAACATTTATTTATTTACTCCACTACATACGTGTTAATTTTGTGTTAGGAAATGCTGTACTATTATATTTATTATTTTTATTAAATGTTTTTAAGCTTTCACGAATATTTTCAGCCAAGTAATGGATGATTTATGGGAAATCGAAACTCCAGATTTGACCGACTTAGGTGATGATTTTGCAGATATTTTATTTGATATGACAGAAAGTAGAGTGCCATTTTGGAGAAGATATGCTTTAGCTACTTCAGAATGGATATGGGCATATTTACCAGATATCGATAGAAATCTGAACTTATGTTCATATGCAGAGGTATTATCCTTGATTATTTTTGAATTTTGTAATGATTATTCTCAAGTAGGTGTTATATATTTTGTAGATGATAAACAACACGTTAATTTTCACCGAAAATAATGATTGTAAGTCAATTCTCGGAGCAATAGATTCATCGTCAAAAGCTTTTACAGAAGCAGGATTCAGAGTGACAGAAAATGGAATTAGAAATGCAGGATGCCATAATGGAAGTATATCTTTGGTGAGTTTTTTTTTTATAATCCAAATTTTAACGTTTTGATAAAATATAACTTTGTCAAAAGTCGAAACCTGCTAACACAAAATGTTACCAAAATGGTTTCGTGTATGATATAAGAGAAATGTGGGATACAATAGGTTGGGAATATCCATGGAAATTAAGAGAAACCGTATTGAAATTATACAATTCCTCTAATAAAAAAGATAAAATTATGGCTTTGATATCAACAGCCGTATTATCGAAATATTTGGCTATTCTAGAAAGCGAATACGACCCTGAGATCCTGTACAGAGTAAGTTTTCCGAAAACCTACAATTTGACAACGTGAATATCCGAACTGATCAAACTAATGTTTTCATCTCATTTAGCTTTTCGTCATGTTGACACCGGGAAGATTAAAGAAAAACTGCTGCAAAAGTTTCATAGACGAAGCCCTGCAATTGAGTGATTTGATTCAGAAGAAAAACGTTGGCGTTTTCAAATTAGCCAGGGACTTGACCAAATGTCGAAATAATGAGTGATCAATAAAAGCTGACTTGTTGAATTTCCAATTTAGCTTAATATTTGAGAGCCTCTGTTCGTTCATCATCCTAGAAAAAACATCAATTGAAGGACGATGACGTTCTTTGAATTCCGCTTGTGCAACCGCATCTTGCAACACATTCTTCAGCATGAAATAAAATGATAAATATAAACGTAATAAATAAATGTTTAACAAATAATATTCGGCCTTTTTGCTACGCGAGGATGGTATTCCATCGATGCGAACAACCAAAAAAGTTTATTTGAAATATTTTAATAT
>JAOXNN020000029.1:2226896-2240377 GCA_028571205.2 Hydropsyche betteni | reverse complement strand
GCACGGTTATAAAATATTTTTGCATAGATATATTTAATTTTTATTTTATTACGTAATAGTATGGTTATCAATTCACAACCGATGTTAATAGCATCGGGCTTATATACTAGTATTGATATATTAAAATATATAACATACATTTTCTATTCTCTATTGATATATTTATTGTAAATTATAACATACTAACATTATTATATATATTTAACTTATTATTTACAATGAAATTGACATATTTCAATTATCATGATTAGACACATTGATTTTTAAAAACTGTTTATTTGTATTATGCATATGCAAATTTTATGTTAGATAAAACTTATTACTTAATTCCAATATCATCTTTTATCAACCTGGAAATGTGAGATCTGAAAAAAATTAAAGAATATTATCATTAAGAAAAAAAACATATATTGTAAATTACGAATATGATTATATCAACTCTTTGAAACATATAAGATTTTAGACGAAGAAAACCTAATTTCACTGAAATTTTATTCTCATAAAATTTATGAAAAGAAAAATCATTTTAGTTACTAAGGAAGTAAAATTTCATAATATTAATTTTTAAAAAAAGTATGCGCTGACAAGTTAACTGTCAAGAGCTCAATAAAAAATCTAAATCTTTGTTAACAAATATTTAACTAATTGTTAACTATTGGTGAAATACTAAATAATTAAATGAGGTGGGACTCAGCGTATATCTCTGATTCAATTTATTCCAATTTTTTGACGGCAATCATAATATTTTTCATAACATCGTGCAAATTTAAGTATAAAAAACGAGATAAGATATGTAGGTACGTACATTCATGATACTTGGTCTGTTTTACTTTTTCATCACTTTCAACTGAAAATATCAACGATTATAAGCTCAAATTAATTTATAAACTTCTACTGATTCAATACAACGAATATAATTTTCTTACTGCCTAAAGAACACCAGCAATCTTCATCGATACACTTTCCATTGGTAAACCCAGCTTTTACACAATATCTGAAACAAGTCACGGGATTGCACTCATCCACAGCTTTGACTGTCAAAACTAGCAGAAGTACCACAAAAATTATATATTTTGCGTTCATTTTTGTCTAATTCGTTTAATAACAGTCGAATATATCACAGCAAATGAATTATATTTGTTTTTCTATGAACATGTTTTATGTGAGGTTATCAAAGTCAAAAGTAGCCAGTATTATCAAGCAAATGCCAAAGTGTCGAAAAATATTTTAATATTCTTAAAATTATATTTTTAATACATTTCAAAATATATTATAAGTGTAAATATTGTTTTTTTTTAATAATTATCTTATAACTATTGAGTTCAATGACAATATAATAAGATTTATTATAAAAAGGATTTTAAAAAAATTGTTTTTAACGATGATAGCTATGAACGTTCTAATTTATCTGCACTTCTGATATACATATATAAATATTAACATAATTTAATTATTTATCAATTTTAAAACTTAAATTTCGGTTATTTCAATATTTTATTGCGGAATTCATTAGTAATAAAATAATAATATTTTGCCTTAATTTTTCATTGTAATTTTTGTTAAGGAATATTGCTATATTTTAATCAATTGTCGGTTTAAATTTGGAACCAAAAACAATTATATCAATATTTTTTTATGGGAGCATTAAAAGTGAGTATTTATTTCATTTATAATCACCTTCGTGTTTATAGTTTTTTAATCATTTCAAAGTGTTTTATATAATATAAAGATTACAAATAATAATAAACCCAAACCATACCCAAAATAAGAAATTACGTCAGATAATTCAATTCCGTATTATAATTATCTAAATGTAAATGAAACTAATTTCAATACCATGTACAATTGAATTCAACCGTTTTTACATGAATATCATCAACGACGACCACTTTCCAATAACCTCACTTTGAAAAACACCGATGTGTGGTCTATTCATCAAAATAGACAAAATCCAAACATTCCAAAGGCGAACAATCCAGAACTCCTGCATACAAAATAAATAGAAGGTGGTCTTTCACGTGTCCCGATATTTATTTATCGCGAGAACTGAACTGGAATCGGTTTTATGACACCGTACTAAAACAATAAACGTGCAATGTATTAGTCGTCACCTTTGAAAACATCTCGTTACTATAATTACTGTGATATGATGGTGGAAATCGTAAAACTCGGGCGTAGGTGTGGTCTAGGGGTGATGGGTTCTATTTTTCGATTTCGTGGTAGGGAATTTTATGGGGTGATAGTTTCGTGGGTCGGTGATGTTTTTTTCGATAGTATTTATATTGATTTGAACGGATATTTTATAATAATTATTTGATCTTCTCATATGGATAATATGATTATTCTGAATTATAATATGAGAGGGTTTTTTTAGATGATAATTTATTAATGGATTGTATTGAGTGGCCTCTGAAATACTGAAGGGTTTTTATAAGTAATTAATTATTTGTTTTCAATCTTTTATTACAGATTACCTAAGTTACATTTCTTTATTAGATTTCAGATAACCTAAGTTGATATTTCATGAAATTATTATATTAAGTCTCTTTGCAAATTTGTGAATATATATTTTTAATACTTATCGTTCACATATTTTGAACTATAATACAATGTATTTTTCGATACGTAACTTTTGATTCTTAATAGAAATCATTGTTCTTAACCATTTTTTGCTTGCATTTTTTGTTACTTAAATTTGATCATAAGTACTTCATGACTTGATCTCCAACTTATTGGCGCGAATTTATAACATTCGCATGACATGTCAATATTTGAGAATTACCAAATAGTTAGTTATACAAGAAAGACAAACAAAACATTTGGAACTAATCGACGACTGATTGTACAAAGCAAATCAGTCCAATCAGTGACGTCAAACGATCCAATCGATTTCGATTATTTGATTTTCACCAATGCCACGTTTCTAATATACATCATGAAATATATAAAGTGTCTATTATTGTAACTGTATACAAACTTTTTAATGAATTATATGTTGCTTTGAAATGAATAGTTGAAAATCGATCTCAGTCAATCAAAAATTATTTTTTCCATGTTTTCCTTATTTGCTTTGAGAAGAAAATATTTGTGTTGGGGACAAATATAATTTAATTATAATAAATAATCAAATGCTGGTAACCAATTTAAAGCAATTCTAATAATTAACCTAATTAATAACCTAAAATGATTAAGTTGCGAATCAAGAATATATTATATTTATTAGTATTTAAATATATATAATAATGTTACAATGGAAAATTATGTGCAATACAAGATTTAATAACACAATTTTGTAAATTAATTCTCAATGGAAAAGGTACATTATTTTGTTTTTAAATGTCATTAATGCAATTTTATTTCAATATAAACCACTGTAAATAATATAAAATATGATAAAAAAAATGTGAAAACAGATTACATTATATTTATTATTTCAACATCATCGTCACGATTTGAATCTTACTCATATATTATTTTAGGATTATTTTCCCAAGAAATACATCTCATTATTATGTGAACAGATTTGTGAACAGGTTTATTGTTTATCATATCCTATCCTATAATAACATTTCACCGATGCCATTTTGCAAATTTCAATATTTTTCTTAACAATTAATTGGAAACACCTTCGTTAATAAAAAATTCCTAATTCAGAATCATATATTGTGAAAAGCTCTTGTCTTTCAATAAATGGGATAACTTTTTGAGATTTATAAACAAACGCATTTTCCTCCGGTGCAATGACCAGGAATCGATTTTGTATCCCTACAATACGAATCACATAAACTACCAGTACACGGTTTTCTTTCTAAATGCCACCGTCGCCATTTGTTATGTATACTACCTAAAAAAAAATAACAATTACGATCATTTTTTAAATGATTTTTTACCAAAGTTTTCATATGATATTATTTATATAACTTTTTTCAAAAATTAAATAGTATGATGAGAGTAAATATCATTTTCTTACCGTCAACATCGCACTTGCATGTACCAGCAATGCACGCAAATTCACCATCTGAAAATCCTCTCTCTTCTGTACAATCATTATCACATTGCAATGGATCGCAATCGCCCATTACTTTGTTAATCAAAAATATACACAAAAATGATATAATCAAAAACTTAACGGACATGATTGACTTTTTTGTGTCGTCTCTATTATGATCCAGCAAGTGAACTGAAAGAAACCTAGTTTTCTGTTGTTTTATATATGAAGGAAAACAATTATATAATTTTTATCAACGGTAAGGTCAAAAGAAAATCATTATAATATAACACTCGAATATAATTTTAATGATAACCTAATAATTCTTGAAAAAATATTTATATCTTGTTTATTTAGAAAATATGAGGAAATAAATATAAAAAATATGAGGAAAATCAATGGAAAAATAAACTTTATGGAAATGATAAACTGTTGTATATTGTAATTATATTATAACGAATAATATAGTGATTGCAATATAATCAATTTAATTGTAGTTTTATATAAAAATCTTAAGGAAAATTCTGCGACAATTATTAATGATAACTAAAAACTTAGCTGTACTTAAAACAAAAAACAAAAAAAAAATTCAGATCACTTTATTGTAATGATTTATTTATTGTTCTCTATATGTACTTTAGAACTGATGAACAACCAATAATAATTTGATAGTAATATTTTTATCCGTTATTTCAATCCTATGCCTCATTTCTTGAACCAAAATGTCTTTTCAACAAATTATTCAAAAAATATTCACTTATTATTTATTACATACAAAACGAATCCAAAACTACACATTCCAAATATAATTTCCTACCTCATTACAAAATCCAAGTAGCATACTTTTTTCAATTATTCAGAAATGTTTATTGTATTTTATGCGGACAAATGCGCACACATACTGGACAATATGCTTTATAAAATACGAACGGAAAGGGCGCGTTCGAACATAATATGAATTTATTTCGAATCAAATCAAACGAAATATATGAATGGTATCGATTAACCTCATAAACGAAACTGCGCAGTTGCCGTGCATGTACCCGACGATTGATGACGTTTCCGCCATTATGGCTGATTTATTGATGGACATTGTTGAACTTTTGTATTTGAAATGATTGTGAGCGGTCATAAGCGTACGTAGATTAAGTGTAGTTCGATTCGTATGCATTTTTTCGTAATTGAATTATAGAAATTTCAATTATTTTGAGTTTGTCTCATTTTTTTCAAATTGAATGATTTTTTGATTTACAATTCTACATTGGTAGTTAACAAATTATATTGATTGACGTTGGGATTAATTATGTGCAATGATTGTATCCCCGTTGATGAGTTGTCTCATTGTCGTTCAATAAGAGGAATCGCAGTAATGAGCTTTCATCCCAGAGGATATAAACCATTTTTGCAGTGACGTATTTTAAATAATTCAAAATTAATAATTGAATAATATTAATATGTAATCTGCATCTATTTTAAAAACTAGATTCATTCCCTATACCTTAGAGATCAAATAGTCCCAAGTTATTACCTATTCGATATCCGCATTAAATATCGCTCAACTTTAGCAATCCAGCAAGCAAAGATTTTGCACATTCAATACTTGGAAAGCGATTGTAGATATTGCACAAGTATCGAAATCCAACAAAAGGTTATACACCACTGTGCGAATCACAGTCCAACAAACGACCCGTGTTTCGAGACCGCAAAACCGAAAACCCCAAACCCCAAAACCGAACCATGGTTTTCAATCAAACTGCATCCAAAGTCATCGTTTGTTCATTCTACGTGTATAGAGTACTTTGTAACAATATCCGAACTATCGGTGATGCTCATAATATCTTATCACGACAAATCATTTGTTATAATATCAATAATGAAAAGTTAAGGGTAAATTTGGGTGACGTATGTATTTTTTTAATTGTTTATTTTTTATCGGTTCTTATGTTGTTTATACGGTACTAAATATAGAATGTTTTTTTATGTCAATAGTTTCAGCGTTTATAATTAAGTATTCATCATTCAATTCTCAACTTCTGTAGAAATTACAATAATTTCTTTAGTACAGTTATATATATATAACGATCCTTCAAATTTGATCGATTTTGAATTTTTCGACGCCCAAATCATTTTTTATTTCCGATATCTAACAATTATCTTTCTAACATTCTACTATTGCACCACACAACGATATTCGGTCTGCTGTACTAACCACTTCCTTGACCCTTTTATGTCCCAATGTGCCGTGGAGGAACCACTTCTTCATTTTTTTTCTAGTATTCCAGCGGTTCCATTTCGACACCACTTCGATTTTAGCGTAATCAGAGACATTTAGCGTTCGTTGGAAATTTTAATATTTCATTAACCCTTTGTGTCGAAATGGAACCGCTGGGTAGAAAAGTAGTGAAGTGGTGGTTCTTCCACGGCACCACTGGGACGCAAAAGGTTTCAACAACCATCGACGATCCTTCTAGACGATCGACGCAACATTTTCGACTAATTTCAACCCGTCTTCGACCAAAGCTTGCCTTTCTTCGAGTCGGTGTGCGCATAATGGACATATCGTGTTATGAATAATACACGGGAAGCACGGGCGGCGGGACACGGACAAAAGCCGAAGCCCACACCTGTTCGCATCCGTTCACATGGACGATGGACCTTGGCCATATTTATTATATATCGTGGTTATGGTGTAGCAATATGTGTGTAATCGGATCGACACGCCCTGGGTAATCGCCGGTGTTTGTTTCTCGGTGTTTGTGGGCGAAGGTCCGACTGATGGCGCGGATTCGGAATTTCGTTTGAAAAAATTATGGTTTTCATGAATTTAATTTATTGCCGTGAAAGGATTTATCATGAAAAAGATTTGGGATTGTTTTTTAGAATTGTTGGAGTTTTATTTTAAAAAATGATTGTTAACAAGTTGTAAATAATTTAAAATCTAATTGAAAAATTATTAGTGTACAGTTCTATAGTATAAGTTTTTAATTTGATTAAGAAAACAATAATAGTTTTTTTTTATATGTGGATGTTTTTGTCAACTTTTTAGCTCGATTTCCCTTCCGTGTTAATAATACCAATAACTTGAATTTTCAAATCAATAAAATATTGTACAACTAACATAATTGAATGATTCTTTATTTTAATATGTTTCTTAACACTTCATGTATATTTATAAATAAATTTATTATGTTCACTATTCATATGTATTTTGAAAAAAAATAAAAAATCTTAAAAAAGAGTCAAAGAGTACAGTTTATTTTAAAATTTCAATATATTTTTAATCTTTTCCTATTTTCATTATTTTATTATTTAGAAAATACAGCTCAATATGAAATTGAGCGAAATACTTTTTCGTATCGAACCAATATAATGTTAAGCGTTAGTATACGTACCTAATATTTTGTCAAGACCGCACTATTATTTCTTGTTTTTCACAGTATAGTTCTTCAATATTATTTTACTAAATAATCTAACAATATATAATATATTTATTAGATATTTTATTTAATGATTAGCTTCGACGAATATGAACGATGATCACGACAAGAAATCATACAAAATCTGATTCAAAAGACATGTCACGTTTCTTGATACGAGCTGATATTTTTAATAAAAAATATTCTCACGCAGGTTTTTTTTGTCACTTATTTGTAGTGTCCCCTTCCTGTTATTTCCTTGCATTATCACTTACTGGGTGAACCGACAGGAAATTTGCTTTAATTGTTCTATATATTGTAGGGTTTCGTACCGTTCAATTTGTAAAAGTCAACACAGTGTTAAGTACCTATATGCATTTTGATGCAAGAGTCAAATGCAGTTTGAATGGAAACCCTTCAAGGGTCATGTGGTCATTTTATAATATTATTCGAATATAAATATAATCTATGTTTCTTAACAAATTATTTTATTTGTTTGCATGAAAATTTTCTTATAAATATCTATTAAAAAATTAATAAAATTTGCTATATCAAATAATTAATATTTAAAATATAGTTAAATTAATATGATAAATATTATATTATACGACTACATTAAATTGTGTATATGTATAAATTGTGTATTGGTATGATATTGACTATTCAAATATTCAAATAAATTCAAAGTATTGTAAATATAAGATCACATTAAAATAATCTGAATTCATTTGATAGTTATTTGTCATCTTAATCATAATAACCGCCTAAAATTTATCAAAATTATTTAATATTTTCTTTTTTTCACCAATACCGAATATTTTAATTTGTATATAACGTAACGTTGTGTGAAAAATTTTCTTCCTTAGAATCATGTGATAGTAAATTGTGTAGTCATTGGAATTGTTTCAGCTCATTAAGAATAGCAATTCTCAGTAATCAATAATTTTATTTATCCTTTTTTACATTGAGCCAATATTTTTTTCTAGATAGTTCATAAAATTAAGCCAATATGTTTAATTACAATATATCATTTTTAAACGGCAAGTTTGAAGTTTTACATATTTTCAATCACTAAAAATAAACATTTCTATGCACTGAAAATTATTATTTTACAAAATGAAACCAAATTACGATTTTGATAACCATTTTGATCAAAATGTATAATATTCAATATCAATCACGTATTAAGCAATTAGTAGATTCTATAGCCAATTTGAAGATATCCTTATTCTTTGTCTGTATCAAATCACTCAATTCTTTAGCTTCTTTGATATATTTTTCACAGCAATGTTTTGGTATTTTCCCCTGTGAGAACATGAAGAAAAGCTAATTGAAAAAAAAAGAAAAGTAAAAAATATAATTTCAATCTTTTTTTGAATTATAAATCGTATGTGCAAAAACTACTCGCCTTATACAATGGCTCTGGATCGTATTTATTTTCCATAATAGACAAATGCTTTGACAAGACAGCTGTTGCAAGTAAAGCTATAATTTTTTCTGACAAGTCAGACGATTTATATAATTCAAACACAACTTCTCTTAACTTCCGTGGATAACCTTTAGCTGCTTTACTCCACATATATTTAATTTCATAAACGAAACCGTTTTTATAACATTTATCTTTAGATACTTTACACTATTGAATATATTTTAGAATTAATGGTTTACAATTTCAATAAAAAATCATAAATATTATTTAAAAAAAAGTTTACTTCTCTGAAATTTTCGCAAACACAACCCGCTTTTTTTATTCCATTTAATGATAATCTGATTCCTGCTTCTGTGAAAGCATCTGCTGTTTTATTTATAGCGTTAAGAATCGTCTCACAATTTTTATTTTTTAAAAAATCAACAGTAGCATTTATCATCTGAAAAAAAAAATTTAAATAATCATCACAAAATATAATATATACATATATCATTATCACAACTAAATGTGAGATTCTCAAAAGAAGACTGTAAGTTAGTACAGTATATTTCGGGATAGAAGAAACTGATTTTCATGCTCTTTCTCAATAATTAGTACCATCCAGTCATTAAGGACGCAAAAAAGGTCAAATTGTCTAAAAATTAAGGCGTTGCTAGATTTTGGAATGAAGCTTAATATTTTTGTTCTTAAAAAAAATGTAAAAATCTATATTGATTTGATTGTGAGATTGATATAAAATTTTACACGAGGTCAAGGGGCGTCAAAACCGGTTTTTCCCAAATATCTCATTAAATATCACATTTACAGAAATATAACTTAATTAAAATTTGTAGCCGAAAAAATTTCCTACAGAGAAGATATGATAATTTATTTTTGTAAGAGTAACCGTTTTAGAGATAATTCGCTTTAATTCGAGTTGCCTCTGACAGTATGAAGGCCTCAACTAAATTTACATGGGGAGTTCAAAAAATTTCCGGAAAATGTTTTTAAATCGTAAACTAAGTAACTTATTGAGAAGCAATTAATGCAATTATACACTTCTTAAGGTACTAAGCTTCTAAGCTTAGCTTATTGTTATTTTACTTGGTATTAATACGAATGCTGTGAGACATTTACACGTGATTTTATGTAAATTAGATATTACTCCTACATTTGCGATTACTCGTATTTTTAGATAATATCCGTGCTTTAAAAACCATAATATAATTACAAATTATACCTGAAAAGTGATGAAAATTATAGCTTACACTTTGGGTGTCTATTTAAAAAAAAAAATATTAGCGATGGTTATCATATACATTTTTGCAATTACAAGAAATATATATTTATTTTAAATTTTTCAAAAAAAAACCTGCATACTTATTTTCTTTATATTTGTTAAAATTATTCAATACGATTTCTGTGATTCTGCGGGATCTATAATACATATCGTGTTACACATTTCGTGTTATAATACGTTCGTGTCATGTGACACCTGTATATTGACTTCATTCTACAAAAACGGAAATATCTTTATTTGAAAAAATGTTTTATAAGTAAGCAAACCAAAATTTTAAGAAGACTTATTGAAAAGTTCAAAAACAACCAACATTTTTACTGACAATATAAATACTAATACGAAAAATTATGACATACCTGTGCATATGAACATAAGTTGAGATTTGACTCTATATCCGGTAAATATGCCCATATATATTCAGAAGTAGCCAAAGCATATCGTCTCCAAGATGGTTCATCATCATATTCATCATAGTCATCCATCATATCGTAAAGTACATCCACAAATTTTTTAGTCAAATTAGACATTTCGTTAAATTCATTGATATCCCATAATCGATCCATTATATCGCTAAAACAATATTTCACATACAATATATACAATATTCTATAAAACTTTAAGTAATTTGACGAAATAAACTTACTCTTGCATATCTTCTATGTCTTCTTGGCAGGTGAAATTCGCAAGATTACGAAAAGATGGGCATTGTCTTTTATTTCCTAAATTCTAAAAAAAAAATCCAATTACAATATATTATGTTGTACAATATTCTGTGTAAAATATTAAATATTACCTCTACTATCAATGATGTTATTGTGAGAAAAAACAAAACAATTTTAAGTCCTTCCATTTTGATAGTCTCTTTCCAAGTGACTGCGGCATAAAATAATATTGGTTTTGTTGTTTTTTTATTTGCATTGTTTCATTTCATACAATTTGCGATACATCTTCAACTGCGTGTTACAAAGAGTATTGGTCTTACTATTATTTAAACAATGTCAGAGGTGTTCACAATTTCTTGTAGAATTTTTTTTTATTTCGGACAGAAAAAGTCAATAACTATCAATAATTGATTTCGTTATGTTTTAATAATGGAAAAACAATTCGAAATGAATAGATATTAAAAATTAAAAATAAGAAACCTGCCCAAAGTCAATTTTATATTTTTTATTTTAATCATGATGCATAATTTATTAACAAGTAAAAAAGAATGATTTTTTTACAAGAAATTAATATTAAATCAAAATTAAAAATATCTGCTCAATATACACAAGCAATAGTTTTCCATAATTAATTGACGACGTAAGCTATTTAAATCGAATAAATCAATGACTAATTAATGACTTTGAATAATTCACATTTTAATGCGCAGTTTGAAAAAAGTAGAAAAATAATTATCTAGTTGCAAATTTAAGATTAATATTTTTAAAAAAGGTTTAGTATGTTTCATAACTGACATTTTGACAACCAAATAAAAGCCATTTGATCGTAAGGTAAATATTGGCTCCTGAAACCATGCTCAAAAAAATTATTTGGAAATCCAGTTTACATTGCCGAAAAATTTTACAAAATAAAAAATTTACATAAATATTATCTATACTCATGAATATTATAATTTTACTGAAAATTCTATTTGAATAATAATTTTACACAAAAAAATGACCTCTATCGAACATATCGGTCGTTAATTTTGTAAGTAAAATGAATTTAACTACACCTGTGCAAACACATTTGGTCTATCAACAATTTTTCAGCATGATATTTAAACAAAATGTGGTATATAAATTAAAATAGTTTAAGTGTTAGTGAAAAGGGAATAATTATATGAACAATGGAGTCAATTGATTAAATATACAAAGATTACACAAAAAAACACACATTCATATTCTATAGTCCAATATTGAAGTAATACAAGTTTTGTGTCAACATTTTTCCTATAGGAAAAAATAAGATGACTTTGAGTACCTTGCATCTGAAAATAATTAAGTAACCATTTCAGGGTTATACTATTGTGATTATGCGATTCGTCTATGAAAAAAAAAACTTTAAAATTACACATCCATGATAAATTTGGGTTGATAAAAACTATATTTACAAATTTATACACAAGCTTTGATAATGTTTCGGAGCATTTTTTTTTAACAGCACCCCTTTGAGTTCTTCGACACATTAAGTTGAGTATCAGCAAAATCACAAAATATTTTAGTTTTTATCGCGAAATTAAATTTTTAAAAAGCCAGAAACTACAAAAACTTGAATAAATTTAATCAATAGGCTGTTATAATTTAGTATTGGAATTGTGTGCGTAAAATATTAATTACATGATTTTAATCTTGTTATCAAAAAAATTGTTAAATTCGAAACTATGCGACCTTCTGCGCAAGTGTCGTAGTATTACAAACATCATGCGCAAAGTAAACGATCACATTATGAATAATTTATCAAAAATTATTACACGTAAAAATTTCAAGATCAGAATAAAAAAGGTATTCATGAATAATTAAATGGAATGAATTAAGTTAAATTTTATTCAATGATTTATTCTGTAAAGTATTAAACGTTTAAAATTATATTTGCTTAACTAACCATAGTTGTGAACAGAATTTTTAGTAAAAATTCAATAAATCGTCTCGAATTGAGTATTTAACTATTTGACCCGAAAAGTGAGAGTTAAGTCTTTCGTTAATCAGATGATTCCAAAAAGCGGTTCCGATTTCGAACTCTGTCGCCCGCCGTACGATTTATAATTGTCGACGTCGCAATTGATTATGTCAACAATTGCAAAAATCGGCACATCAACACATTAAACCGGTCCTCCTTTCTATTACATTGTAAAATGGTCTCGTATATATATTTATAAGTTTTATAAGAAGACCTGTATGTAGTGTTTTAAACAATATTTAAAAAAATACTGAAAATTATTTATAGAATGATGAGCATTAGAAATTATTCAAGGCTAAACACAAATTACAGAAAATTTATGTTTTAGACTGAAATACTTATTATTTAAAATATTAAAGATCCGAATATTTCCTCAAATCAATTTAATTTTTTATGAAAAAATATAACAAAAAAATTTTGAATTTCTAAAGTGAAGCTTGATTAATAACAGTTATATTCGTTCGAATTTATAAACAACTAACGTATTCGAACTGGCTACTCCAGTTTGAACACGCTAGCTCGCCCTGCGGGCTCACTTGTGGACCCTTCCGGCCACACCCACGAATATTGAATTGTAGAAATAAATATTGAAATCTATTGAAAACAAAATAATCTGTCAAAATAATCGTTTTGATAATATTTGTTATTTCAATAACATTTATTGAAACGAAATCTAAAAAGAAATCGACATTTTAATTTGTATTTCGA
>JAOXNN020000029.1:2188353-2222498 GCA_028571205.2 Hydropsyche betteni | reverse complement strand
AATTGATAACCATACTATTACGTAATAAAATAAAAATTAAATATATCTATGCAAAAATATTTTATAACCGTGCCCTTACGAAATGTCTCCAGAATATAAAATAAGATTATAGCCGTTATTATAATGACCATAAAGACTAAATATGGAGCTCGCGATTTTCGAGCTCGAGAATGATCTAAATAGTGATTATGGCCGTTATTTTAATGGGAATACAGCCTAAATTTGAATGACAAGCCAGTAGTAACCAGTACTAGTAGTGGCCTGATGACCGTTCTCGATTCGAATATTTAATATTTAATTAATAAAACCAGTTCCTTTGTTATTGTCACGATTACGACATATGATCATCATCATTAAAAAAAGTCGCAAGCGTCATCGAACAGACAGACAGACGGACAGACACACATACAAAAATCCGCTATTATATATAGGGAATGATAGAATTAGAGAAGACATAGAGTGGGATGTATGTAACAGCGGTATAGCAGGCTTCCCCTTCGATTATTAAAAAAAAAAAAAAATTATACAGTTTTTTCTCTTTCGAAAATCCATAAACGCCTCAATCCAAAACCGAAAAATATCCACAGATTCATTTTTCCGACCGCGGTTACTCACCTCGTCCTCAAACGGCCCAGAGTGGATATGCATCATTTTAATATTTTTGCATTCCGGTGCACGCGAGCGCATTGTCCGTCCGTCATCTGCATAAGGGCGAACCAGGATGATTATTTATTGCGATATTGCGCAATAAATTGCGCAGTCGGTCCGGCTGACGTGAACGCATATATACGGACTTTCGAAACCCTTTAAATATCGTGTCGCCGTTTGAAATATACGTTGATTTTGCGAAAAGCGCGTATGCAAAGTGCGCCAAGATCAGGGGCAGACTTCGCTCGTGGCTAAAGACTAGTGCGGAAAAGGTTCTTGTTTTTTTTTTTTGGTTCGATGGTCGAGGTTCGTTGGATGTCTGGTTTGTGAAGGTGAGCGATTCGCGGTGCGGTCAGAAGGTGGATGGATGATTCGATTGAGCATTAGGATAGAAACGTTTGATGAGAGATGGTTTCAGTCAATGAAAAAAAATTGCATATTGATTGATATGTACAAACATTTTGATTACATAAGATAATTTTGTACAATATACTTGAAATTACTTTCATTTTACAAATTATAATCAAAAGATTAATGGGACAATTAAAACGTGCATTATATAAAATGAATGTGCATTTCACCTGAACAAGTAATTGGTTTTAAGGCACTAGATAGATATTTATTTTTTTAATATACAATTAAATTGCACCTAATGCCATAGTTATTAGCACTATCAAAACAAATAAATATTATATATAAATAGTTGAACCCGGATATAAGCTATAGGTTATAGATTATAGATCATAAGTCATAGGTTATAGGTCATATTTCCATAGGTCATAGGTTATTAAATTAATAAAAAAATTAAAGTACATAAATATTTATGTTATAAAAAATAATAACTAAATATAATACTAATACCATCATCTTCTGAAAAACATCAAACTAAAGACACGTAATTACAATCATCCACTGATAATTCCATTTATCGTTCAACTTGAATATTTTCAACATCCATTTTTATATATTATATAGATATATTGAATCAGTAATGGATTTTAATGTGAATTAGTACGAATAGAAACCATTTTTTGATAAACCTCGAAAAAAAATTAACAAAAGTGTTTCGAATATTTCGAAAGTAGAATAATAAAGTTAATATAACACATATTATATAGGGTAAGATTATCTAAATAAACCTCGCGGAATGTTTTCGTTATGAAATAGCAGCAAGTGCGAAAATTCACATTATATGAACAATCATCATTTAGTAAAGAGCCGTTTAGTATTAACGATGTGCGGAACGATTCTCGGTCATTAGAAGGTAACGATACGAAACATAATGATCTTACTAATACATAAAAAAAAATATTTATTTAAAAAACTTTCCATATTGAAAAATCATCTAATTTTTTCAATCGTGAAATTGTTTATTTGAAAGAAACCTTTTCATATTTATACCACTAATTATAAATTATACATAATAAACAATACATTTTAATTACGCCGAATAAAAACTATAATAAATTATTCATATAATTTGATTAGTAAAAGTGCAATAGTAATATCCACGCTGAAAATATTAAATATAACGAATGGCACTATTGGTAAACAAATGTGCGTCTGTTTCGTATCGTTTCAACGTCTGTTGCCTGCTTACATTTAGTTCTGAACGTCGAATTTACATATTGAACAATAGATCTTCTTGTTCTCGAACCGGGTAAAGAAAACAAAATTTAAATGAAACGAAATCTGGAGCTTTTATGCGTTTTGGTTTATTATGATGTTGAACGATAAGGGTAAAGGAGCACATATCCAAAACGCAACTAATTGATAATAATTTTTTATCAAAACAGTTCTAAAACAATCATCCAATTCATATATAAAATCGTATATTTCGAATCGCATTACAATATATTCGCAAACGTATGCACCGACCATTAAAGCAATAAACACTAAATAAGATCAGTATATATTATTCAGTAAATATTCACGCATTTGCACATACGAGATGAACCTTAGGGGGAGAAAGCATTGAGCCTCAGGTCCGGCATCAATGGGATTTTTATTGAAATTTGACCAGTTATGTGAGCCCATAAAATCGGCATAATGCGCGTGTTTATACCAAAACGTGCTAGACCTCGCCGATATGTACTGGGACCCAGATTTATAGGAAACATCACTTCTGCTGAAGGAAATATTTATTTAATATGATGCATACGTAGTATGAGAATTTTGTAGATAGTTTTCGAAAGGAAAATTTGACTTTAGTGTATGACGATTGAAAACAATATCTTAAATTTTAAGTTGGTAAATTTTAGCACATTTTCTTTGTTGAATCAAATTGGGAATATACGTTTTTTATGATTCTGACATATATTGTAATTCACATTGAGTCATATATCAGTTCTCATAAAAGCTTGAATATCAACACAATAATTTAAAAGTTTCCATTTTCAATCGAAATACATAGATACGTATACAATAATTACTTACTAAAAATCGACTTCTCAGTAATTCATACTATAGAAGGCAATAGTAATCCATTTTTTTACTCTAAATATGAATATGATAATATTTTTAGAACTTAACTATGTCAATCTATTTTAGTAACACTATTCTTTATCAAATATTAATAAAATAAGGTTAATTATTTATACTAATCATCGAAGTTAAAAAGACATGTAGCATAATTATTCAATTACTACTTCCTTGATGGTCACTCTATTTTATAATTATCTAAATGTTGGAAAAATATCATATATATGTCGCAATGCGTGTATATTATTTAACCTAACTCAACTCAAAACTTCAATCAAACCAAATAAAACTGCTGAAAAAACCAAACCTAACTTAGCCCAACCCAACCTAATCTTATCCAACTCAACCTCCAACAATGTGTGTTTATGACTCATTCAAACATACAAGGACTGGAATACACTTTAGCCATGATAATGGAACATTTAACTAAGCTGACTCAGTAAAAACAAATAAAAATGTACATAACCGATAACATTTAAACATTCCCTTTGATATTATTATTTTTCGCGAATCAAAACCGTTTAATTCAGAACCACAAAAATCTAGAATCTGGCGTAATAATGTCGGTATGTGTGTTTTATACAGAATGGGTCCATATTAAATGTACGGTGCGGGGTCTTTCGCGGATCCGCGAACCGAAGATTTACAACGGCTGGCCAGTCAGTTAGTGCTAAAATATGCCCAGAGAGTGGAGAAAAACCGTTTTCAACCATTTCTACCCCCTTGTGCAGTTCTTGATACATCTGTTTTCGCCGAGCGGCTTAAAACTTCTTAAACGCCCTGTATATGCGCATATAAATATCGCGATGGCACTCCGCTTAGAATATAGTACCCAAAATTTTTATTCACGTTCCGTACATTTTATAATCTTCATTTTATACCCAAATTTGAAAAAATAAGTCAATTTTTTTTTATTAAAATAAAATTTAAAAATGATAATCGATTCGGAATATTTTTTAATTATTTTATTTATTTTGACTGTAGGTATTTCTTTATATTTATTGGATCGAAATATTCATTTTTGAAAGTTTGTTATAAGATATCGAAATACCAGGGTACTGTTTTCTGTTGAAGTTCTTGAATATATGTGCGAAAAGTGCATAAGAAAAGTCGCTTTTGTGCAGTTCGGTTGCGCTGCACATGCACTTATCGCCCAGGTGAAATAAAATGCAGCGAAAACTTATACAATGAATCTTTTATCTGTTTCATATGGAAATATCACAGAATAGTAGAAAATATGTTGGTATTTCTTAAAAAAAGCGTTTAAGATATATATACATATAAAGTAATCAGATCCATATAATTATCTGACAAAATTTCAATTTGAAGAAACGAAAATAAAATGACCCTCTACATCGAATTATTGGCTTTTCGTGGAAAATTCACCCCAATCAGCATCGGAAAACTCACCCCCGACATTAAGAACGTTCATAAATACTACCCTCCCCGATCCGGGAATATTTGAAAGGCGAAAATTGTAAACGGAGATGGTAAAAAATACAAATTTTGACGAAGGGAAAGTCGCAGGACGGGAAATAAAGGCGGGCGCCCTATTTAAGAAATTTTCCGGAAAATTAAGCGGACATCATCTGCAAACTTTTTTGCTCTCCATTACGAACCACCGGTCCGCGATTTTCCCGGCCCGAGTTTTTCCGAGTTGACGAGTTTTCGCCGGAGGCGGGCTCGCTAATCCGGAAAAATCAATTTTCCACCGCACTGTGTAGTGCTTTTTGATTTGTTCGTGACGATTATTCGCAGTTGGAATTTTAATGTGAAACTCCTTTTTTCTTGTTGATAAAAAAGCTTTTTTTATTGCGATTGAAAAATTTATGTTTCTAATTATTATACAATTTCATTTATCTACACTTTGATACAGTTTTCAAACTTCAAATTCAATAAATCAACAAGAATTCATAGTAATGAGTTGTATCGACATGATAACGGTCTAAAATTTAGATTCTAAATAATACATTTATATAGTCCAATTTATAGTATAAAAGATTGAATTTGAAGTTATAAAAATTTATTTATTCATGCATATTAAAAAAAATATAACTAAACTAATTTCAACTTATCATTCCAGTACTAAAAGAATACTTGAAAAAAAAATGTTGCGGTGCTTTTTCATTCCCGTATTCAGACACAGGAATGTAAAAATAAAACATATTCACAAATATTTTTTCATGTATAAGTGCGAGTCGAAGAAGAAGACGTATCTGAAGAATCCGACATCTATTTTCAGACCATTCTTGTTCAAATAAAAATACTTCAAAGTGTCTGAGCAAAGTGTCTAAATCACGTTTTATATTGTCCGTGGCTAAGTGGCGACAACCATTCACCGTCATTAATATTCATAAATTGTAAGCTCGCAAATGAATTTATATATTGTTTCGTAGAAATATCGTATCTATTATATTTTCCACAAATATTTGAACTATCGTCTCTAATCTTTTCGACGTAATTTATAACAATTTGTTGTATCAACAAACAATAACGCGAATCATTTGATTCGGACCGTTTAAAATTGAAACGTGGCCAAATACCATTTCTTTTAATTTGAAATATAAAAAAATTTAAACTTTAGACTTTCAAGGGTTAAAATCTCGTTAGACGTCCGGATCGCATTGTGTATAAAATTTATTTTCATGTGCAATGTAGACGATGCACGAAAAACTGCAATAAAAACGCGTAAAGGAACGAACAATGCGTTGTCGTTTCGCATTATATAAAAAGAATGAGAAGCCGTCGAAGAATTAGATTTAGATTCAAAAAAAGAAGAAGTTTTCCAATTATTTATGCGAGCGTCTCGTTGATGATGAGCTTCTAAAAATGAAACAATGGATCCGGTGCCATTCGATGTCGAAATTCCTTAGACCTAAATAGAGTATGACGTTTAAAAGTTAACGCTTATATTAACTTGAAGTATGGAATAATTAAAATATTATAAATTTATTTCGATTATCTTCGAAGATTGGAGAATCTTCAACACCTGTAATTTGAAATGAATGAGTGAAAGTCAACTTTTAACTGCTTTTTAGTATACAAATAAATTCGTCACGGTTTGTCACGCGTCGTTTAACTGCCGTCCGTTATTCCATCGTTTACTTTGAAAACTAAATTTATACATAATTAAAATTGATGTTGTGGTCCGCAGACAGAACAAAGTACTGTTCGTTTTTTAAAAATAATCAATTTTCATGTTCGCTCCAAAAGATGTATTTTTTCAAATAAATTCTGTTATATTTCCAAGTGATTTATAAATAATGAATAACAAAACTTTAGATTGATTATAAATAGATATAATAGTTAGATGTTTTTTTTTAATATAATAGTGATATTGATGAATGTATTATTTTTTAATAAACATCAAAGTTAAGCAAACGTAATGTGTTAAGTGTGATACCAACCACAGGATTATTATTTACAACTTTCATAATATAATCGATTCACAATAAACCAAGTTCAAAAAAATCAACATTGATTAAAAACGAACCAAATTGCTGAAATGCATTTGACACTTGTATCGTATTGCCTGTAAAGATTGATTTTATTCTGGCGATATCTCCCCCTATCTGTCATTTTAATGCAAAAACTATTCATTCACTGCTCACTTTGTACTGCACAAAAATTCTTTTTTTATTGCTTATTATGATTAAAATATTTTATAACCGTTCCGTTGCGAAAAGTCGATGCCCGTTTGTTATATAATACATACATAGAGGATAATGTATAGGCCCGATGTTGATAACATCGGCTGTAAATTATAACCATACTATTACTTAATAAAATAAAAATTACAATGATTATAGCCGTTGTTTTAATGGGCATACAGGCTAAACTAGAATGGCATAGCCAGTAGTAACATCTGCTACCCGATGCCCGTACTCAATTTGAATATATTTTATTAATAAAACCAGTTCATTTATCATTGTCACAATTACGATATATAGGCAAAGCCAGAGGCAGTAGGTAATAAGCATCATATTATATATGTTAAATGTATACGCATATAAAGACCATATTCGCGAAAAATTCGCGAGCGTCATCGAACAGACGAACACACAAACCCACAGAAATCTGCTATTATTTATAGGAGATAGAGGTTGATTATAATGACATATTGTCTAAAAAAAAATATGAATCATTCTAAAAAAAAATCATTCAGATCTCCCAACATCAAAACTCAATTAATATACTAAAAAAAAAAACAATATTCAAACTGATAAAAAATTCAGAAATACCAAAAAAAAAATAGACAATACAACCCGAAAACAAAAAAAAGACGAGGGGGCATATATTCCAAGCAAGAGTTTCGTCCCTGGTGTAAATGAATATACTGCCGCATAAGAATGAATATGTTGGGGTCAACGGAGATGGGAAAAAATGCCCGAAACACAGGCGAGGGGCACGAGAAGGCGGGGCGGGGCGGGGGGACGCGTCCGACGCGGAACTTCATATAAAATGTATTTTTTATAGTTTTTTTGGCAATTTTTGCCCGGCGGGGTCTGGGGTACCCGCGGGACCCCATATATTACCGTGTCCGGTGACAGTCGGTATTGAAACGTATGACCGCGGCCCCTCGTTAGGATGCCCTCAGCCCGCCCCTGTACGCTTTCTTTTTATCATAGTTCTCTCATGCGAAAGGCGGCTGAAACGTGTGCGGAGGGTGTCGACCAACTTTTTTGTTTTTCGGTGGAAACGTTGGGTGGTTGAATTTCGAAATTGGAAATTGGACGGTGGAAATTGTTGGAAAATTGATCGGTGGAGTTATAGTTGTGGGTGAATTTGTGTTTGTAGTTTTCGCATGATTGATGCATTTTTGATTTATTGAGGTAAGTTGATATATGAAATATTTATAATATCTGATTGGGTATTCTTATTCTAAGGTTTTTCAATTTATACCAACTAACGTTTATAATTCTGAAGAGTTTGTAAAAAGTTACGGTTTATTGTAATCACAAAATATTTCATTGCTGTTTATTCGAGGTTTTATTTATTCTATCGATGATAAGTTGATTTCAATAAAAATAATAGACATAAGATTAATACTATTTCAATCAAAAATGAATTTTATAATTGCAAACATATTCTAAATATTGAATCAAAAATATAAAACTGTAAACGTCATCATGAAATGCAATATATTTAATATCGATTGAAAAATTTTTTTTTCAGAAATTTAAAATGTGTCTATTACGCTATGTTTGCGAAATTGCTTAGTTCGCGTACGTTGGAAAAAAAATATGCATTATATACGAAAAATGTATCGAAATGGCGTTTTGTTGTTGTTTATCTAAACTGAATACCTTGATTATCCGAAATTTAAACTTATCTCTTATTGATTTTATTTCCTTCTGATGACACTTTAGTTTTGTAGATATCAATCAGAGCTCAAAAGACATCAAACCTAACCTAACCATTGAAACTTCCAAGACCTCGAAAAGGAAGAAGTCCAAATTTTGACGAACAACATTAACCCACTATATTGTTCGCATACAACGTAATTTTTCTTCGTATTGTTGCAATCTAAGCAATTAACGTCGCATATCATATCGATATTTCATAGATAAAATGTAAAAAAAAAATAATGTTAATTCTAAAATTTCAAATCAACAACACATATTCGAATCCATCTACTAACCACCCTATAACCATTTAACTCCAACACAACCGCCGAATCCGGTTCAACCAAATCACTGATTCATATTATATGACATCAGACATAAAGGCAGTTATTTTTATGACATTTAAGATTCATCACGCACATATTCAAACGCCAAATTAACATACAATGAGCGCTCGGCCCAACGGCGTTCAGCACCCCTGACATAACGGACACACGACACCGAGTTCGCATTTTTTATTTAGAAATCTCGGGAATATACCCATGGGTCGCATCAGTCGCCATCCTCACTCTATTTCTCCCATACACCGACCGGACATTACTTGCATATGCAAGAATCGAAGACGTACAAGCAGCTTTCGAAAAGGACCGGACTGAAAAAGGGGTGCAGGGTTGAAAAATTGAGATCGACTCGTATGAATCGCTTTCCAATAAATGGTAAGTGTCCAGATTGTGATTGTTCGGGGTCGAAGTGTGTATGAATATTTATGTGATTCGAAAATTGTTTTGATGATGATCCGATCCGAGAAAGACAGCTTTTATTTTGTGTTGAAAAATTTAACGAATATCGCAGTAAAAGCATCGATAATAGGATAAAAGCGCGTTTTGACTCATAGCTTTTGATGTATCGGTTGATGGGAGACTTTGAGAGGAACCCCTTGGAGTCTTAGAAGTCCCACAGGTCCATATTCCCCATAGGGACACTTTTTTTCGGTCGCTCTCCGGACTGCGAAAAAGTAAATATTTCGTCACACCCTTATAGAATAATTTTCAATGTTGACATAAAAATGTGTTTTTTTTTGGCTAGAAAAGCAGTAGTAGACGTGTTGTAATTGAGAAATAAATTTTTCAAGGGAATGCAGCTCTTTGGAAAAAGCGGAAAAATTCTTGTACGAATTATACGAATATGTTGCACTAACAAGAATATCATGTTTCGAAAGCAATACGACAATTAATAAATCATTACACGTCGAATACACGGTGGCCCGAAAAAACTTGATATAAATTCTTATCGAAAATCAGCATTGCGTCTTGCTGTACGAACCCTGTATTGGCAAAATGATTAAACGAAATTTCGTCGATCACTGAAAAGTCATTTTATAATAGTTCTTTTTCAATATGGTATAGTTATTAAAATTAAATGGTTAATATTTTTTCATAACAACATTATTTTGATTGAGATAAAAATAGGAGATAATTAATTTGGGTAAAATACAAATATTAATATTATAATAATAAATATTATGTATTAAAATTAATACCAATAAGTACTTATCAAAAAATTCATTGAAAATTAAATTAATTTGATTAATGTTTCAATAAAAATTTTAGGTTCGTTTATTTTGATTTGATGTTATTATTAAAATAAATTATTTTTGTATCATAACCTTCATACTTATGAATTTCTATTGTAAATGTTAAAAAAAAACTATATTTTTTAAAGATTCGATTAAATCTTACATAACCTAAATAATATCTAATTCTTTTTACAAAATATATATTTAAATTGTTTAAAAAAATTACAAATAACTGAACATCCACCAACTGACTACGCAACATATAGCTTAACCACATCGATAACTGATACATCAAGCAAGTCTAAGCTATCGACAAGCGACAGGTATACCTTTCTAAGTGTAACAAAGTGTGCTTTATGTAATAATAAAATATAATACAATAATAAAATTTACGACGAGTCGCGGGTTGAGCAATTAACCCGTTGCGTACGGTGCATGGGAAAAACACGCCGTCAATTAACTTCGCAACTGAATTATTGATTATTAATCGTGCCGCGTCTGAATTATTAAATAATAATTAATAATAATGACCGGTTCTCATGGGGTCCGTGGTAGCGAGCCATAAAACCGCCGTTCGGAGTATTTATTACGTTTTATGATAATGGCGATATGTCATAAAAGTTAAATTTTTTCGAGAGGTTTGCTTCTAATTGTGCAGTACGTAGATTGGTTAAATTATTATACGTGCTTATATATAGAAACCATCAATAGCAATTTTAATGAATACGCTATATACGTTCATTTGTCAGAAAAAGTGTATTTTTACTGATTTTCTAATTCGGCTCGAAAAATATTTATAGCAGAACCTCGATTATTCGAATTAAACGGAAATTGAGATGATTCGGATAATCGAGACAAGAAAAAAATAAAAATAAAATTTGCGAATTTATTACAAATTTAATTAAATTGTTTATAGAATTTTTCATTATGCATAATTATGCACACAAACTTTAAGTATTTTTTAAACAAACTTACAGTTAATTAATTTTTATTATTTTCGGTTTTTTGTTACTGAAAAAATATATCGATATAATAACATAAAATCGCAATGGTTGTGTATTCATTGGTTCTCAAAATAATAATTAATGAGTCATAATTTTTAATGCCATCTGGGAAAAGTTTTTTAAATTCTAAATTTTTTAAACATAAAAATTGTTTTATTTTCATTTTTCACAATTGTTTTTGAAAATAAATCAAGTTACTATCATTTTGTAAGCTTTAACGATTATTTCAAATATAAAATTTGTGTTGAGTTTTTGTTTCATCACTCTCATAGTTAAGTTAGTGTAATTTTGTTATATACTTGTAAATTTTTGGTTGTAGTAAGTAAAAAAAATCGTAAAATTTGCTATTTTAAAAAAATATATAATTTTATGATCTATCCGGATAATAGAGGTTCTACTGTATTTCAATAAAAGAGACTTGTTCTTCAGCGAAAATTATATAAATAACAAATGATAATGTTGACGAATCAAACCAATCACCATAAGAGTATCGATCGAAACCACGTCAACCAAACTCACACCTAACTCCAAACCGCATTATCTCACCAAACAAAAATCCGAAAACAACCGAGCCGATCTCCGCCAATTTTCAAACACAACAAAGAGGGGCCAAGTCCAAGGAGGAGGCTTACAAATCTCCCAAGTCCCAGATTTGTCCTTCGGGACTATCATAACTCGCGCTGCGGAATCCTCGCCAGGATTTAACTTCGCACATCCGCCGAGGGAGTCCCTTTAATAGGACAACTTGGATCCCGACGCACACACGCCGACTGTTAAGATTATTGGCAATTAGACGGTTTAATAACAATGTGAGGGGATCGCCGACTTATGGCCCTCGACACTATGGCTTCGCCTTCGCCGTATAGACTCGTGTGTGTTTCGCTCCAAGAATCGGAAGTTCGTAAGCTGGCTCATAATGGACTGGTGCGTCTTGTTCGTGTCCGAGCTTACCGCTTTGCGTATAATGTCTTAAATATATAAAGCTGTGGTGGATCTTGGAGGTTGTTTAGGTTTTTATGAATGTTGGATATTTTGTGGACTTTATGGATATTTAGATCTGGTTTCGATGTGACATGAAGTGAATTTTGGTTTTTTCGAAAAAGTTTTTAGGTGTTTGATTTTAGTTGTGGTTTTTTTTAAATATTTTTGGTGCTTTGACGTTCATATGAATGTTGGTTAAGGTTGGTGAGATCTTATTAGATTAAAGTTTTGAGTTTTTAGATGTCTCATATTGAAGTTAAGCTAAAAATGCTAGCCAATCTAGTAATTGTATGCTAAGCTAGGAATATAGGTGTTAAATCATAAAAAAAATCATCATCATTATCATTATCATTATCATTACCATCATCATCATCATCATTATTATTATTACTATTATTATTATTATTATTATTATTATTATTATTAAATTATTTATAAATAATATTGTGAATAACCTTCAAACATTTTACTGTATAAGAAATCTGCGTAGTTGATCCAAAAATCTATTATAGCTTTTGAAATCCAAATTCAATTTTTCAAACTTCTAATTAAGCTTATTACCAATAAATTGAACCACAGCAAATTTGTTTTCTTAATTTTTAAAATTTTTATGATTTTTTCAAAAATATAAAAAAATGTTCGATACATATCCATGGTACCTATTTTCAGATCGATTTTTAAAAAATATACAGTTAATTATATAAGTAAAAGATACCAATTGGGATCATGAAAATCAAATTGATGAATACATTTTCATTCATTAATTACAACAAATGTGTTTCTTATAATTGAATTTGATTTGTAATCTAAATTAATTTGAAATCTAAAATATTGAATTAGATTTGTATAAGATTGAATTCGTAATGTAAAAACTCTATTTTATGACATATTAAAGCGAAACTAATAAATACATTGCACACAACCAGAAAACAGTAATTGTTACTTTGAAACAATAACAAATTGATTAATCGACGCTAATTAATTACACTTTCACTCGCAACATCAAAAACTTCGTCTATGACAAAACAATAGAGAGCATCTTTGAAAAATTAACGCAACGCCGCTAACGAACGCAAAATGCAAATTCGGATTATTCAACCGCAGTTCTAAGAGAAACAACGAAAAATAATAATAAATTTTCGTTAATCAAAGCCGACCGAGATAAAGACAGAGATCCATACATCGGATAGTGTCAAAAAAGTACCGAGCGAATTCGTAATACGTGAACAACAAACTCTCATTGTGGAGCGCACGTTTCGTCACTTCCAATTAGTGTTATGTTGCCTAGTTGATCACAATCGACCAGTATTTCTCCAACTGAGGGTTCTTATGTATATATTTTAATTGAAAATTAGAGAAATTCTATATTGAATGAAACTTATATAACGTTTACTGCAAGAAAGACTTTTGTATATCGTTGGAATTTCAAGCAGCGTGCTATTTCGGAACCGTGTAAAAAGAGGATTGGATGTACAAGCAATTTTAAATTATATATAAGTATTTTTTTCAATGAATACGTTTATTTGAAAAAGTTTGAGGTTTTTTCAAGATTTTAAATTCGAGATCGTTTCGCATATGCATCTTCTTCTCGCTTCGGTGGTCTTCGGACACGATAGTGCGAAATATGCAAATCCCAAACTTTTTAATTTATTCACAGCAAATTATTTTAATTATTGTCAGTAAATAATGCGATCTCGCAAATTTATCGTATGCTTAATGTACTGTTTTGTTGCAAAATCAAAATTAATTTGTAATTTAAACGCTCGGATGTGCACGACGAATTTCAATACACCAAATATTTATACGGACCGAAATCCCCAGAGCAGGCATTCAATACAATAATTAACCGTTTATAAACCGAATCCTCACATATGTCTCGTGTGTGGCGAATCGAAATAATTTTCGGTCTTGTGTTCGTCTTAATCGAGTTGGAATTAACTATTGAACTTCATAATATGTTTCCCTCGTTCTGATCGTCGGGATGTGCTCTAAGGATAGAATAGTTCGTAATCCTGGCAAGGAAACTTATCGCTTCGTAGGGTGCAAAGACACTATAGACCTATACAAGAGTATATATTTATTTTAGATTAATTTCGCAATCCGCTCGTAGCGATGGGGAAAAATATTCAGAGCCGCTCGCATTGCGTTCTCGGCCCGATTTGCATGTTATCAGTAGGAAATCATAAATCTTCGTTGTCTGGTCTGTTGTTTGTGAGAGAGTTTCTCCACGTAGTCTCCACCTTCTTCCTCATCATCGTCATCATCGTTGCGATTTAATTCTGTGTTATTTTTACGATCTGCGAATTAACGCAAGAACGACTTCGACGAGTGTTAAACCCGCGCGCGATTGTACTATAAAATACTTTAATAAAAAATAAATCAATAAAAAAGTAAATGAAATAGATATTTTTAAATAAACACATAACCAAGTTTATGCTTTATATATTTTTATCCATTCAAACATGAATTTTCATAATTTTCATACGAATATTTCGTATAAACGTACAATTTCTCTATATCGAGTCTGTATATTAGTTGGAGCGGATTAATTACGAGTTGGCTTGTTGTGGACGTATCGCCAGAAGATGTATCTGGGATTGGACATAAGCCCTATGAATCTAACCCAAAGTATAACCCCAACGTGTGCGCTATATAACGTCACTAAGATTCTGTTTGTGTCTGCTTCGGAATCATATTGTTTTCGCTGCGCTTGATTAGACAGGGGGTATTTGACTCGGTCGTTGTATGTTATTTTTGTATTCTATATAAGTGTGTGAGTATATTTTTGTGGTAGATAAATATATTTTTCTTATATATTAATGCCTCAAGGATTCGTTAGTATATTTTATATTGAAAATATTCATGAGATATGTCGAATTATTTTATTTCCGCAGTAGCGTTGCTAGCATTGTATACATTATAATTAATTAAATTTAAACGTTTATAATAAAATATGAAATATAATTTAATAAAAAAAATTCGAACCTGTCATTTTACAAACACCCCACTGAACAGAAACCAAAATAAAAACCCTCTCCCATACACATACACACAAATGGAAAAAATGCAAAAACTAGATTTGCGACAAAAAGCGCTTTCGCCGACAAAAGGGAAAAAGCTCTTCCCTCAAACCCGGAGCGTTCCTCCTCTTTTGCACACAAATATATTTCTTCTCCTTATTCGACAAGTGGAAATATGCGTAATAAAATCAGCCGTCTATATACATACGCGGACTGCGGGATATTCCCGCGGGCGTTTCCCGGGAAATACCCGGGTATTCCCGTCACGGTGCCGTGTGAAACCGAACAAATAACGCGTTATGCCATAAAATATTCACCGGTGTCTCTTCTGCGGCTTCAAAAAAGGAAAAGTATACGAGATGTGTTCGTATGCCGCGCGAATAAAACGAAAGTAGCGAGGGGAACTTCCCGGGATTTGTTTGTCTGCTGCGGGAAAATGTCGGGTGGGATTTTTCGACGGTTTCATATGTGGTTTCGGCGTAAATAAGTATCATTTTCAATAATATTTTTATATATTATGACATGTTACAGTCCATGTATATCTTTTTAAACACAAGATTCTCAACAATTGAAAAATAGACTAAAAAAATGTTGAAAATTATAACTGAACTCGAAGGTTTTCAACCAAATCCAAACTAAGTAACAGACTCCATAAATATGGACTCCACACTAAAATAATATTACATAGGCTAAAAATTTAGTCTATGTACATTATAAGTCAAGAATATTTCCCCAATCCAACTTAATTTTACCCAACTCAAAACTTCAATCAAACCAAATGAAATTGTTGAAAAAAACTTAACCCAAATCAACCCCCAATGATGTGTATTTATGACCGATTCAAATATACTTGGACTGAAATACACTTAAATATACTAATACATTAAAATTTAGAACAATAAATGAGATTATCATTTTATGATTACTTAAAATGTAATCATATGAAAGCACATGAATATAAATACGAATGGGATTACAAGTTCTTGCATTTTTTTGTGTATCTTCCGAAACATCAAAGTATATAAAGAAAAGAATCGCTATTCATACAAAAACATATATATTTTGACGTATACGAAATCGACCCCGTCATCACAATGGCAATGATAATAAAAACGGGGTAGAACGATTACCCTTTGAAAAATACGACTAACGGCACGTCGAAGGAATTCTTTGTACTCCCTTTCCAATATTAATACTTCGGATTGTAGGATAGGAAAAATATGTATTATTATGGCATTGAAAGAGGTCGAAAAATCAAATCGTACCCATAGTGAGACCCGTCACTTTTTGACGTATGGGTTTAATCAGTTGAAATGGGGGTGTGTTTTTATTACGTATGCCTATAAGGTTTTTATTGATTTTATCTTTTTATAAAATGTGAAGCTATTAGATATCTTAATAATAAATTCGAAAATATTTTTCAGATATCTATGATGTAGTATTAACTATTCATATGTATCATATGGTTTTTTTAATATAAAAACGTATTATTTTAAATTTTGAAAATAAATAATGACTATTATTGAAAATACAAAGCAAAAATATTACATTTTCGAACGACAGCTTATACTTCGAAAAAATTCAGTGTAATGATTTTTTCAACCGACCTCAAAAGTAGATACAAAATTGAAAAGCACTCAACTTACAATATATATATACACTCAACCCGTCTGAGGCGGGTCATATTTTCGGGGTCAGGTCATAACACATGACCTCCACATCCTGTGGATTACACGTCATGACTTACTGATAGGCGAGCCGATCCATTATCATAAGTCATGGGTCATATAATATCCGCAGGGCAATTTTCCCTAACCGTCGGATTTATGGGCGCGCCCCCTCAGACGTGCCGAGGTTGACCACCCCTGCCTCTTCCATTTTTTATGGCGCAATTTTTTTGTTTATTTTCCAAAACTTTATATTTTCATATCGAAAAAAAATCAAATATTTTATTTGAAAAAAAATCTTTTTCTACGGATGGTCTAAAGACTCGTCCTCATCAATGCACATTATAATTGGAGGGAAAAAAATTCAACAATACCACAGCAATATCCTGGCCGGTTTTGGTATTCAAGTCGGCGTCCGACAATAAAATTAACATTTTTGTAATTTATCGTTGCGGGCAGAGAGGCGCGCAATTGTAATTTCACAAGTTTCACGAAAGAAAAAGATAATGCCGTTTATTACGACACGTAATTTGCATTAGACAAAACCGAGTAACCGTTCAAAACGGCCCGAGCACTTACATACGTACAATTATATATTTATTTTCGTACGCAACAATGCAATTTGTTCGTTCTGTTGCGTTTGTTATGTCGCACGGTGTGCTGCGCTGAGGAAATGTCGAGGATGTTGCACGTTCTTTGGAAAATTGTGATTTTTTAAACTCTGATTTATTTCGATAGCAAAATATTATTAGAATTGATCATTGGATGTATTTAACAACATTATATGTAATTTATATAATTTTAATTACTGAAGAAATCTTTTAAAATGATCTTAAAAGATTTGTTTTTTTTTTAGTCAAAATGTAGGTAGTTATTGTAAATTTTCACATTATATCTTACTAATGGGTCAAATATTAATAATAATTTTTTTATATTTGTCAATTAATTACATTATTTATCGTTTTAATTTCGATAAATCATGTAAAATAGTACATTCAATAATAAAGAGACATTTCTTATATAATAAAATAAAAGAAAAAATTTTTTTTTCAAATTTGGTACAAAAAACTTACATGAAATTGAATACGAAAACGAAATAATTTCAAAGTAATAAAAACGATTAAATTTATATAAAAAAATATCACATTTACTTTAATTTAATTACAAAAAAAATATTTCGAACAATTAAAAAGACATTGAAAAAATAAAAATATACAACAATAAAATACAACAAGTCATATTTCTTATAAATAGAATCCCCCTTTTATCGAAAATTAAACAAAACGCCTTCAAACAACGAGATCATATCGAATCGCTCAATTAAAACCCTTCAACGCCCGAGCGTTTCGCAATTAAGCAATTAAATGCGTACAAATTGAAAAGAGAACATTGTAAAAAACGCATATAAATTAAAATTTAAACATGAAAAAAATGAAGCACCTGTTAAGCGAATAAATTTATAACGCAAAGATGGTATCGGGTTAAACGCGCGTTTGAGTAATGCGCTTTAACCCCTCGAAGACCGGCACGTCATATTTTATTCATGTCGCCCGGCAGGTGGAACGATAAAAATTACCCGCGATTATCGCGTTGTAAAATATATTATGCGTATAAAGAAGGCGTTAAAATAATTTTTGAAATGAATACGAGTTTGTAGAACAATTTTTTTGTTAGTTCATCGATGTGAGTTGTTTTGAATTTTTTTTTGTGTGAATTTTTCATTTTTAATAAGAATTTGGGTTTTTTCTAAATTATGATGGTTTTAAACTATTATTTTATAGATTTGTGTATATGTATAGTACAAATGAATTATTAGTATAATAAAAAAATATTTTCACTGCAGTTTTTACACTTCAAATCCAATGTTTTTAGCATTAAATTCAACATTTTTCACTCCAAATTCAACTGTAGGGAAGTATTAATAATAGTAGTAATATTATGTAATAATAATAAGTAGTAATATTATGACCATTTATTTTGCATAGTAATCAATGAAATACATTAGTATAAATCCTTGATGATTTTTTGAATTTAAAATGTAAAATATCCAATTTGAAATGAACAATCTTGAATTTGCAGATTAAAAAATTGAATTTAAAATAGAAGAACTTTACAGATTTTATACTCTGCTATCCATCATATAAAAATCAAATTTAATCTTTTAAACTGTAAATTCATCTTCAAGTTAAGCCAAATTGAAGAATAGTCAAATTAAGAAATTAAGTCAAAGTCGAATTGAAGAATAGATAGTGTTTCGTTGATTACTATGACAATGGTTTTAATAATACATTTCCGATGGTTGAATTTGATTTTTAGTAGATTTGATATGAGATTATAAAGGTTGAATTTTAAGTGTAAAAGATAAATAATATTATATATGAAATCTATACTTTTTTTTCCTTACACTTTACCTAACTTCTAACACTTTGTAAAAAAAAAAACAACCTAACGCAACCTTAATACAATAATACATAAACAATAGTCATAAAACAAACATATATCATATCAAAAACCAACATCAACGATAGCTACGAGCAATAATAATAAGAGGGCGTGAAATGCTGAGGTGTTAATTGGCGCCTTTTTTACCTTCGGCGGGAAGGTGTTATTATACGCGCGCATAATGTGTTATGATAAAGTTATGCGGGTAATTGCGTGTTCTCGCTAATTACTACAAATTAAATAATGCATGTAAGATTATTACGCGCGTGTAAGAATGCGTTGATTGTTTTCGAAAACGTATGATCGTTATCTGTTTTTTATGAGGGAACTTACCCTCAGTTTGATTTTTAATTGAAGTGATTATTAAATTGTTTTATTATTTGATTTTTTGATTATAATCACTTGAATTTTGATTAAAAAGCATTTTATTGTTGTTAGAAAAGAATTGTTGAAAAGCATGAAGTTTTCATTGTCAGAATATTGTTCGTAAATGTATGATTGCAATTTATGTTTTTAAGAGAAAACTCGCCCTCAATTTGATTGCAAATTGATTTAATTATTTATTTTTTTAATTATTTGTTTTTTTTATTATGATTGAAAAGAATGTTTGTTTGAAAAAAATCTTTGGAAAATGCGAATTTTCCTTTGACAAAATATTGAATTTTTTTATATCAAATTATAAAATGGCATATTTTATCTCGAAAAAAACTGTACAAATTAAAATAATTTACAAAAGGCATACCTAAACAAAGTCGACTGCGAAAATAACCCGAATTTATCGAATCTTTGACCCGATTCGAAATCGGCGCCAAAATTTCGCGCGCGATCGAAAGCGCCGCGTTTACGACCAGTAACCTGCATAAATAATGCCCGTGTAATTCATCGGAACGGAACCGTTTTTGAGTTTTACGACATTATGATATCTGCAGATACGCCGCCATATAATTTTGTCGTTAACTTTACGACGACTCAATTTGTAGGTTGGCCAGCCTGTGCGGCTTTATTGCACTGCAAACGTAAACGCGCAATTTGCATATTTTGAATCATGGTTTTCGATCGATTTGCGATAATTTTTAAATTAATTAAGTTATTGTCTTGTATTTTTGATAGAATTTGAATTTACATATCATTATAATAATAAGATTCTTATTTATTTGATTGGTTAACTAATTCAAGTTTTTCATAGTAAATTTTACTTATTTTTTGTAATATTATTATTTTTTAAAATGATCAGTTAAGATTTTATTAATAATGACTTTAAAGATTATAAGGCAGTAACTACTATAAAGTATGTATTATATTAACGAGGCCCAATTAACCTTTATTTTCATTTACCGATAATTTAGTATTTTTTTTACTAATTATCGGCTTATCGGTTAATTAAATTTTGTATAAAACTCTAAAACATTTCGAAAAATTAAAAAAAAAAAAACATAAATTAAAAAGATTTTCTAAAAAAAAAAGTATATTTAAAAAATATTCGAAACACAAAAAAAATATTTACTAGTAAAATATTAAATACCGGTAAATTATCGAACCATTATTTGGGTCATTTACCGGTAAACCAGTAAACCGGTTTAGTGGTAATAGCCTATCTTACTACATAAGTATTATTTATGTGGTCAGTTACAAAATTCAATGATCAGTAAGTTATACAAAATGTTCAAATAAAAACGAAATCGTTTGTGATTCGAAGAAATTTGCATTTTAAAGTTACCGAAATTATTAGTTTATTTTGTTGAAATAGTCAATTTTAGGAGTTACGTGATAAAGTATTATGGTCAGTAAACGAATATTCAGCATTAGAAGTCACAACGATAATAAATAGTTTAAAATCAAAGTAAAACCACTAAAAATAACGAGTCAAAAATTTAGTATTGTACGATACATAAATTAACTATGCAAAATCGCGATTTTCAACACGTTCACCGCAAAACGCACATAATTCAAATTTCATCACTATTTTATTTATTTTTGAATTCCCACCTCTTTCTAAAAAGCTCGCACTTTATTCCGGCTTCGTTCCCGCTTTCGGATCGGTACGCAAATGTCCGTAACAGAACAAATATTTACGCTCGTAAATTGCCAGATGTAAAAATTGATACGGACGCTACAAAGTGGAACGAAATAAAATGGGAAAATAAAATTAAAATAAACAAATTCAACAATCGCGCTCTTTGCGTACACACACATGAAGTGTTTTCGATGCCGAAAACGTGAGGGCGTTAATAAAATACGGAACTAAGGACGATCGTTAAAGTCAAAGGTCTAATGTGTGTGTATTTATTGTGGTTAATGTATGTATTAACTATAATAAAAGACGGAAAAAATGAGCATTAAAATTTGAATATGCGCAGGAAGTGACCCACAGCTGTGAAATTATTATCATATGAATACGTTTATGTATAAATTCGACCGTATTCAAAAATGCGTATGATAATGTCACTGAAAACAAACAAAATTTATCGATTATCATAAATTAAAACATTTTATAACAATAGATGAAAATTTAAAAAAAAACAAAATGATCACAAAGATAACTAAAAAAAATTTATATCACTACTTTGAAAATTTCAATGAACTGATTTCTACCATATATCATTTAACTTCAATTGAATACTTAACCATTTTCTTGAATCCACATAAATATATTTTTGTATCAATAATATTTTTGATATAAAAAAATAATAAATCTTATATAATTGTTTGAAATTATCATGTGTTTTCATTTAAGTAGACCTAAATTAAAACTCTCACAATACAGAATGAATATTCAAGGGATCACAATCAACGTTTCCACATTAACATGAAAAAAAATCATCGATGATTATCTTGTACATTATACATCATGTACGGTAGCAGTACAAAAAGATTCGAGTTTTCAAATCATGCAGTCACGCCCTAATGCCTTTTACAACAAAAAAATTAACAAATTTTCGAATCTTCCGCTCGATTTTTCAAAACCTTCAGATTATTAGACGCGACGTTATCTGGGGTGTTAAAATATAACAGAATAGGTTTCATAACGTCCATTGTTTAACTTTTTCACTTCATAAATATTCAAGCGAGTGAAATCGCTGTATTTGACGCAACTTCGCTTATCCGCAATAATCTCGAAATTAATTAAATATAAAAGATCTGCGGCGTTTAACGCGTTAACTTCCAGACTATTTCGGTCGCACAATAGCCACTTTGTTTTTTCCGACCGCAAAATATTAATTTGAAAATAAGTTATACACGATAACATATATTTAATACATATGTAAACAAGCATTAGTGGTGATTTTCGAAACCCGTTGCCAAACAATAAGAGGACATGTCAAAACAACGACGAAATCATAAAATATGCAACTCAAACGGGTCCATTGTTCCTCTATAATATATATTTTTGTTTTAAAATTGAGATTTTCGATGGAAAAATGTTTCTAATATGAGTGTTTCGAATAAATTACGTAGAGATATTCGAACATTTCATATAAGATTGAAATATTTATATGAACATTATTTTTTATTGATATATTTTTTTTAAATGTATTTATAATACTTGTGAATGTTTAAATACATAAATTATACCATGAATAACATGTGTACATAATAATAAAATATATTTAACCTGATATAACCGAAATGCAAATTGATTACAAGAACCGTCACGCTCCAGTCACTACATAGCGTAACCAACAATGGTTTATCAGTATTTAATAATTATTCTATTTTGACTCATATCTTTCACATTATTTTTATAGTTTCAACTGAAAATAAGATACTTTTCTAAGTACTATTTTATCAAATTACCTTAATTTCCTTGAAATTCAAAACAGGAAAATAGCTTTTCCGCTAAAATGATCATATAAATTGCAATTAGGCTAAGTGTTTCGACGTGTTTCTTTAATTAGAAGGAAATCGTTGATCGTACAAACAATTTTCATTGTTTCGCTCTTTTACAGTTGATTATTTCAAATACACGACAAAACAATTACTATTGAAAGTTGAACAATTGACGCGTTAAAAAATTCTTTTCACTTCGAAGAATGTTTTGCCTATTAAATAATCACCGTTGGGTTCGCAGAATTTTTTAAATTTTTCACTATACTATAAAATCATTTGCTTCGTACAAAATAGAATCCCGAAAAGGTCATCGCATAAAAAAGCGTAACGATCCATCATTTTCCGCATCAGCTGAAAATCGTTCAGGTGCGGTCAATCCGTTTCAGATTTATTATATTTACTATACAATATAATAAAAAAAATGCGGGAAAATAGAAGAGACTTCCCCTCTCGATTTTCCGGCACGATCATCACTCACAAATATGTTCGATATAAAAATAAATCCACAGGGAAGAGGGTGGCTTTTCTTCACCGTTACGATAAGAGTGGCCAAACTTTATTTTTTTATACACATTTATTCTTCTCTTTCAAAGCCGCGTTATTTGAAGGGAAGATTCGGCGAAATTCTCGAAAAATTTTCCGGGACTCGAGGGTGAGTTTTCCGGGGTTGATGGATCTGCAGAAGATTGGTCATAATGGTCATGAATTCGATAGGGGAGGTGCGACAAATTTGACACTAGTCGATTTAATTCTATATTTCAGTATTTTTATTTACAACCTCTATCAATCCATTCTTTGAACAAGTTTTTTTCGAATAATTAAAGACTTAAGATCTATTTTATAACAAAGAGTAGATATTTTTTATATTAAAAATATCTTTTAAACAATCATCTCACTTGCTTGAATACATGTATATCATATAATATACCTTTCAATTATAGTAATTAGAAATTCAGTTCTTACTAATCAATATACTGGAAATTAAGATATATAATATTATAACACCGAATGACTCAGACGACAAATATTCCGAAACGCATTGAATTCGGCGCCAGCTGAAAAAAAACATAACGACTTTCAGCAATAACAGAGCTGACGAATAAATCGCTTTATATACTTGTAATATTTTTCTATTGTTATCTGCGATATTTTATACTCGTCTAAAGCTTAGAGCAAATCTCCTCGAGCCATAAATTACATTCTCGGTATGATAGTTTTCAGGAGGCCACGTCTGAAAACATTATTATTTCTTAATGCCCGAGATATTGTTTGAAAAATTTCAGCTGGTCCTCGTTGATGGTGTGATTTATCTTTGTTAGTCGACACTCTCGGACTCAATGTCCCCAGGGATGAAAAAAGACGAGGTCTGTTATTTTTTTCTTCTTATTCTTCTTTCTGTGCGACTTTTTATATGAAAATATACGTATTTTTTTCAGCATAGCGTTCTGAAGTACAGCGTTTTGCTCGCACCTTATTATAAATTATTCAAGTTTTAATCCGCATTACAAATTACCATAATTCGAATCAACGCTCGCATTTTTAGTTGATTAATTGGATCAGAAATAGTATCACGTATGGATTGAAATTAAATTATCCCGAAAACGGATCGATTTATTCGATTATCGACCGAATATCGTAAATTACTGACAACACCATGGGAAAAATGCGTGTTGCTATGCGATATCACGTATTCGTTCACACAAACAGCGACACGCCATAAATTTGTATGGACGCAATAATTCTATCATTCAAGTCAACACCTGCAATGAAATATAATATACATCTGTATTAATTATGGTCGAATTGTGTATTGAAGATCGATTTATCGTTGAAATGAAGTCACTAGATGAGTCAGATCGTACGATCCTTGTATTTGGATATTTTTGTTCTAAATAGAATTGAATCGAATATATAAACTGATTGATTTTAATGTTAGATTCAAAATTGTTTTGATTGCATTTAAAAAGATAAACTAGAAAATATTGTGACAATAATATCAAAGTGACTTTATTATGAAAATCACACTAAGGCGTTCTATGTTTCGATATGAAATAAATTTTATATTCAAAAGAAAAAAATACATATTGAATAAAAAAAAAAATTATATGACGAAATGTATTAACACACATGGTTTAACGGTTAGTCAATATAGTAACTCGATTTTTCAGGTTATATTAATCAAATTTGCTTCCGATATTTTAATACCTGTTCAAACACATTCCATTACGAATTGTGATCGCATGAATGATCAGTTTTTTAAAGCAAGTAAAAATCTCTTTTGTAACCGACAAGTTCAATAAAACTTCCAGTTGTATCAATATTGGGTGAAAGAATTTCGATTATGAATTGTTCTTTGGTACAATTACTCGATTTCGTTTAAATATTATGATGAACTTTTATTTTTATTTTTAGACAATCTCCACCGATGCACAACGAGTACACCATTAATCAAACCGTAATACTTCTATTATGGTTTTGGAATTATACATAATACAACAACAAAAAAGTAGATTTTTTCACATTGTCGCCATTTGAATGGACGGAAGTGCGCGAACGATGCCATTAGCCGGCTTATTAGCATCATAATGTTAGCTTCCTGTTTTAAGAACCGGCGATCAACGGGTTAACTCGCTAATATTGAACAAAAGTTTTTTAAATTTTAATATTGGTCTATTCTAATCGTTTTTTTTTAATTTTAAATAAAAAATTTACATATATTTTTATGTAAATATATTTATTTTTTAATTATAATCATCGATATTTTTTCATGATATCTATATAATACATCAATGCGTAATGATAATTTGATGTTTTGACAATTGATAAAATTCATGATTATTTTTCATAATGATTTATTTAAGAAAATCGAATCGATATAATAAAAGATTTTTCTAAATGCTCAATCAGATTATCTAAAAATACAAACGTATTACAGATTTTTTTTTTTTTTTGACAACTTTTCCATACGATATTTCAAAATCGCACAGCACACATACAAGATTTAAAAATTAACAAAACCCTATTAAAAACCAATCCGGAAACACCACAAGTAAACCCTTAAACGAAAAAAAAAAATAACACTTACTCAGCATCGTACATTCGGCGCTAAGACCAGGCAATAAAAGGAGTCGAATGTTCAACAAATGCTCCCACCCACCACCCACCGCCAACCTCATTCAAAACCCACCCCATACAAAGAGCCACCCCATACGAAACCCACCCCTCTGCAGGATCTTCCTTCACACGTCGTCCTTATTTGCTCTCGGGCTTATTCTGCGGATCTATTGTTCCGCGGCCCCGGTTCTCCTTCCCGGCTTTAATTTTATGTATTTTTCATGCAAAGTTGAGCGCAGCCATATTTCTAAATCCTGTAATAAATTTTGCTATACGGCAGAATACGGAGGCCGCCTCTAATTTAGAGCCTTTTTGCCCCTCCCTGTACGTATAAGTTGCGAATGTTCAGATTTTCGCTCGTTTCCTCGGCACCCATATGCTAAAAATTTCGCAGCCGTTTCAAAATTTTATGCTGAGTTTTCAGATTAAAATGTGATGGTTTATTTTTGGAAAATTGTTTACTGTTTCGGATGGGATTGTATAGAAATATTTTCTATCTTGAAACAGAAGTAGAATAAGGCATTATAATATTCATGTAATAATCGTGTCACGTTCCGTTTAACTTCAATAATACATAAAACCAATATATTAATTCTATTTCACTACAAATTTTCAATATATTATTAGGTGAATGCAAAAGTTTCGTTGTATTTCGAAATCAAACCGATGCGATGCAAATGCCGCACTTTTTTATCAGTAGATTTCTATTTTCAATACATTATTTTTGATACTTTGACGTGGACCAGCATTAATTATGGCTAGTTATATGTATTTTATCATCGTGTTTATCAGTGTATGAAAAGTCCCCAGATCTGAATTTATAAAATAACAAATGACGTTAATTGCATGTTTACCGTATATATTACAAGTATTTTTAAATGCCCTAGTTGTGTTATTATTATTATTACAAATTTTTCATGATGAAAAATGCCAGAAATGCGCTTTTTTATTTGGCATTTCAAAAAATTTCTATAGGCTGTTTATTGCTCACCGATTAGATAAAAACGTAACAGATACTGAAAAGGAAGTATCTTTCACGTAATATAATTAATCGAATACAGATATTATTCTTTAGTTTGGAGAAAATAGAAAAATATTTGAACATAGAAAAAATATAATATAATGGAACTTATGCATTGACCTAATAGTATTATTTTATTAATCGTTTCATATTCCGCTTAACTTCAACAATCCATAAAACCAATATATTCATTCCATTCCAGTACAAATTTACCATATCAAATCAATATACTAAATTGCAAAAATTGCATCATCGAAATTCGCACATACTCTCAGAACATAGAAATAGATTTGAAACTCGTATGACGTCACACGTTCAAGTATGCGGATTTATGGTCAGGAGCGATGACCACACATAAAATATATACAATACGTTCGTCATCTACGTGATCTGAATCATCGTTTCGATACCGTTCGTACGTGAATATTTTTTACGTTATACATACGCATCCGTTCGAGTTACGGATTTATGACCCATCTGAAAAAAGATCGTACGTTTCATATATTTTTATGAGTTGAGTTTTTCGATTTTATCAATTTTCGATTCGTTTATGTGATCTGGTTGGATTTTTTATGTGTGTTTGATGATTGATTATGATGTTTGTTTTTGGATGATGAATGTAGAATTCGGGAGTTTGAGATTTAACACTGGAATAACCTATGAATATTATATTGAAAATATACTATAGTTCTAAACAAAGTAATGTTTCAAACCTTCATATAATAAATATGAAAATAACTAAGTAAATTGTATCAAAATTACTTCAATAAAAAAAAAATGTAAATCTTTAATTCATATGTATCAATTATTCTATTTTTATTATAATATTATACACATACATGTATGCAGCTTGACTATCGAAACCATATAAATATCCCAAAACTTTTTAGATTTAAATAAAATCGATTTAGAATCTAAATCTTAACAAAAATCACCAATAAAAATGCACAAAATAACAAAAAATACATATTTCACAAAAAAGTCACACTCACAGAACAATCGATGACAATAAAAATACTTGAACGTGCGACGAAGCGTAAAATTTTATTAGACGCATTGCGTAAACACCATTGGGGTGATTCGAGAGGCTTCGGTCAATTTAGGGTTATTGCTTAGGTGTGACACGGGAAAAGGTCGAGACGATCTCACGAGCCTTTAATACACGTTATATTACACATCATTCGATTTTCTGTGTGGTATGACAAATTTGTGGCGCACTTCTGAAGAGGGTCCTTCAAATGCTTGAATGTGAATTTAGTCGATTGCACTTCGATTGTTTCTCTTTTCGGGAAGAATATATTAGTTTTTATGATTAGTTGATTGATTTGATATTAGGATTGGTTTTTTTGTGTAAATTTTTTTTAAATATTTGGGTTTTATATTGGAAAATGTGCTTTTGAATTAATGTTGGATATGAAATTTCGACGGTGAGTACAAAAGGGAAAACCTAACCCCAATACATCAATTTAAGGGTACTACTGACAATTCTCATTGATGTGCAATCATTCAAATGAGAAATTTTTATTCAACCAAAAATTATTTCGCATTTTTGGGCAGACACAATACATTTCGCAACCATTGAATTTTTTTTAACGTTCGATTCTTCTAACGAAAGCAATTTTTTTCACCGAACAATATGAATATTTTGCGGTGTTTTGAATAGACAAAAATGTATGAAGAGAAACGAGATTTTTTTATCCATCAATCCGAAAAAAATATAATAAATTTTATATTTGAGTAATCAATTGGTGTAGTTTTTTATGCGATATATAGATGGCGCCAATAATTGAAATATATGTGAGAAAAAAATCTTCAAAATTTGATCATTATTATTATGATAAAAAATATATATAGACCCAATAACGTTAATTCGTTTAAAAATTACTTTATAAATTAATATAAAAATAAAATTTATGTATAAAATCATCAAAATTTCCCTATTTTATACAGCCTTAATCAAATTTTCCGACAGCAGTTAGAGAACCATCACAATTGATACACTCGAGATGATACGCGGCGCTCCATATTAATTTTACTAATGGAACGTCGAAAACGGGGACCCGTTCCACAGTGGGGGCATTTTCTTCGCACACACGCTCTTTTATATATTATATATACGGGGGGGGTCTCATCGCGGCCCGATTGCTTATTTTATTATATGAATATTCGTCGAGGAGGTTGGGGGGGGCAAAAAGTGGGAGGGAGGTTCGATTTTCGCGACGCAAATACGCAAATATGTACCGAGTTTTCTGAGAACATACGCTTTCGACGAGAGCGAAATTTAATTTGACGAAGTGCACGATTCCTGTTGATGTGTGTGTGTATCGTATGAAAATCGGATTAAATTATACGGAAAATATAATGTACGGTAGTGGAATGTATATGGAGCCTTACGCTTTTCTTACTTTATTGCGTATAAATTATATGCGAGTTTGAATTTGTTGCCGCTTTTATTGGTTCAATCTTGCAAATTGGGGATATTACGTAATATGATTTGATTGCTTTCATGTAAAAAATGAAATTTTCTTCGAAGCGTTTTTTCGATCGGGAAAAAATTTGAGATTTTCGAATGCTTTTATAGCTTAACCTTTTGTTGCTCGTTTGGGGTCTGTCAGATACCAGTGGGTCAAAAATATATTTAAAACCAGAAAAGTTAGAAATTTCTTTTCTTGTACACCTTTTTATTACTAATCGATGTTTCGTTGGAAAATTTTTCGCCAATATTAAATGATATTTATGAATTTACAATAATATAAAAATTTGTCAAGCTGAAAACGGACCGTAGGTATTTTTCCTAAAATGTTATGTATTTAATTATTTTTCAGTTTTTCGAATTCATCGACCAGAGCAGATTTGTTTCAATTTCTTAACCGATTTAGTTAACGCGTATATTATATAATGCAAATAACGGAGGGTTAAAAATAATTCATATAAAATTTTTATAGTCCAAAAGAATATAAATGTCACTAAACTCCTAATACAGAAACGTGTTTTTCCATAATTTTCAATGCTTTATTGATAGTAATGAATCATCCACATAATTTTTTTATATTGTTCAAAATAATGCTTCAACAATCCAAAAATCCTCTTCATTGGATCTTCGATTTGCTTCGGTTGCAAAATTTTATATATTTTTTTAATTAATGATATTTAATTGATATTAAATATTTTTAACAAAAATGTGCTCTTTCGTAGTTGAGTTCGACATAGCACGATTTCGTTTCATTTGCGTATCAAAAAAAAAATATATTTAGAAAACAATCATGTAGAAGCCAAAAATCGTTCAAAACGAGCAGAAAACCGGCAACTATAAAATTTTTATTATTGCAATTACGCTTGAAAAATATCATGCTTGTGAAAATGTTGTACCTATACACAAACAAAGTGTATTTTTATCAAATAATTGTTTATTTATTAATTTATATTTGATAACGAAATTTTTTACGTGAATTGAAGTTTTTATAATCACTTCATCATCGTTTAAAAACACTAAATATATATTTCAAATCCATTTACGGAAACTTCATTGCCTTTATATCGTGCCGTTCATTTTCTCAATAAAAAAACGCATTCGAAAAACCTACTTTATATAATATTATATAAAAAAACTTTTGCCTTACTCGAATCATTTTATTATATCGAGATTTTACTGCATACATAAACATTTTTTATACCAAAAACGAAACGATCAATCCCATACAAAACAAGCGAAAATTTCCCAGAAAAACAAACATCTCCGCACAATATTTATACGTTACACTCACAATATATATTCAATTTAAATAAAACACGAATAAAGCTTAGATTTGAAACAGTAGCCGGGTATCATCACTCATTTGTCCGTGGACAATCTGCTCACGATCGAGTCGACGTCGAAACGCGTTTCGCATACAAGATCGGCTTGGGAAAGCCGTGACACGGTACACCGATATTTATTTTTATACAGGCTAACAGTACGTACGTATAATTTATAAGTGTGTTCGATATGAAAAAAGTACACATTTACTCACACGCGTGGTCAATATGAAAAATCGCCAGCCGTGAATATTAAAATGTTATGGATTTGTTCACGTGCCGCCTCTGCCGCCTACGACGGGGACGTGTCTGTATGCTGTGAGATTATTGTGACCGCACTTATTGTGTGTTATTGTTTTTATGAATTTATAATGTGGGTTTTATCATGGGGATTGTTGGAGTGAATCATCGAGGTTGTATAAGGTCTGTGTTGGGAAATTTTTCCGATTGTGAAGAAATGATTATGTGATTTTGAAGGATTGTATGTGTTTCATATTAGTATAATTACTCGATATTGTTATATATTGAATAATTACTGTTCAATAAAACAAAATATTATTATATTTATCTATGTATTCATATTAATTTTCCTACATATGTGGTATTTGAACTAGTCCATTTTCCACATATGTAGAAACATGATGAGATAACGAGGCGTGATTTTGTAGATCTTTTTTTTGATATAACATTTTTTAGGAATAGTGTAAAGGTGTGGAAAAGGAAGGAGGTTCGATTCAAACTCGCAAACCACACGCAATAGTTGTCACAATAATCGCGACGTCGGTGCATATAATTCGTACAGCAGTTGATAGATTTAGAAATCGGAACCATTTTTTGAAATCGTGTCATCGATGAGATATTAAATTCTCATTTTTGAATTAAATTGTTAAATTTGAGATGATCGGGAATTTGTTAAAAACGGAATCTACCCTCGCCATTCTCGCGGTTCAAACCATCATCCTTACAAATTACAATCCATGCAGTAACACAGGCTGGCTCCTTAAGTCCTTTTTTTTATTTTCGATATTCATATATTGAAATTACTTTTCATCAAACAATAAAAAATACAATAACAATTTTTTTTTTTAATAAAAAACATCGACCGAATCTATAAAACTTCAAAAACTAACCACCACTTCGAAACATGCAATACGCGCATTTCATATTCAAAACACAATCCCAATCCTAATTCATCGCCCATCAAAAATTAATACACTACACACCGTACACACACACCGAACATTCAACACATCTTAATATGTGCACCGCGTTACACGTGTCGGCGCCTACTTTATCACTACACATCTCTTAACACTTGTTCCCTTTTATCTCTACCATCTAGAAACCCGACCGCACAATAATAGAGCGGACCTCCACCACGTAAACTCATCGAAAAAATTAATTTCCGATCAATTACCACACCGTACAAGGCGAAGCGAAACCTCCTCCCGCGCGGACGAAATGGGCCAAAATCGCGATAAAAGCTTATTCTAGAGCCGAGAGCAAAAGCGCCGCTGACAGACAGATTTACAATTGCACATGTCTTTTGTAAATCGAAGGTTGCACACGAGAATTGCATGCCGGGTGCCGACAATTGCGATATCATATTTTATGGGAAATCATATCGGTCTGATCTCGGGACGTGGTCGGGGAAACCGGTCGGCGAGGTGTTTCCATTCTTTTGCGGTTTTCGATTTTTGCGGAGTTTGTATGGAAATGGGTGATTTGTTCGGTGGCGGTGTTCGTTTGATGGTTGTTCGTTAAGGGGTTTTGTTTTCGATTTTTTTTTCGGTGTGAAAAAGGTTGAGGTTTGATTGTTAGATGAGGGTTTTAATTGTGTTATTTTTTTGGGAATTACAAACTCCAAAAGTATATAAAAATACAACCAAACAACAGAAATCCAGATTCAAATTTATACAAATAAAATCTTTTGCATATTTAATTTAATCGTTTGTAAATTGAATTCAAACATCGCAATTTCATTTTCTTAATTTTTCAATTTTTTAATAATATCCTAAAAAATATTTTAAAAAAACTTTAAGTACACAATATATTATGGTACCATGGTTCCTATTTTTAGATTGAAAAATGAAATTAATTATAAAAATTAGTAAAAATCGAAAACTGGAAGTTTGAAAGTCACATTGAAGAAAATATTGTACTTCATTTATTAACATGTATAAATAAACATGCACTTTTTTTATTAAACTTTGATAAATTTCCCATGGTATAGAATTTTAAAAAAGGTTGTATTTAAAGCATAGTTTTTTGAGGCATATTGTATTGAAAATTTCCTTCTTTTTTATACCCATTTTTGCACTATAGTTTCAAAAATATCCCACCTCGAAATTTTTAAATAAATTGAATCACAAAGTCGTACGTTATCCTACCTACTTTAATTGATCAGTATTTTATCAATGGATAACATGCAGTTTTTTATGTTGAAATTTTGGCCGTAAACTTGTCGATATATCTTATTAATTAAAAAAAACAATTACTCTTCTTATTTTTAATTAATATCATGTAAGATTTTACTTTTTTAAATATCAAAATTTGTTAAATTTTATGAGAATATATTTATATACAACTAGAGCAATTATCTAAAATATTGTGCCTCAAAGGGTATAATTACTTGATATTTCATTTGAAAAAAGTTGAATTTGATTTGTATAGTATAAAGTTATACCTATATGTGTCGAAAATTATGTTAAATTAGAATATAGGCCCGATTTTAATAACATCGGGATGAATATGTGATTATTTTAAATTCAATGCCCCTACCCGATTTTAGTATTTAATATTTAATTAATAAATCAAAATAGTTCATTTTTTATTATCACCAGACGTCATATAGGCAAAGCCAGTAGTTAGTAGGTAATAAGCATCATGTTATAGACTTTAACTGTATACGCATGAAAACCATATTAGAATATCTAAAGTTGCGAGCGTCATTCGAACAGACAGACACACAAAAATCCGTGATTATATATAGAGGATAGTTAACTAATTAATCATATTTCTACACAAACAATCTTTCAAAACCACCCAAAATTACAATCAAACCATACGAAACACCCAAACAATCACAATCACCCATCCAACAATAACACCCACAGCCGCAAACCTAAACGATTTTTCAATCAGAGCCCAGCGCAAAACCGAAGCTTAAGACTTTCAGCATGCGACCAACACAAGCAGCGCAGACGAAATCCGTTAATGTCCA